>JAHBCN010026245.1:0-10726 GCA_019359885.1 Listronotus oregonensis | reverse complement strand
AAAACCCCCTGTATACCAAATTTGATCAAAATCGGAGAGGAGGAACTTTCGAGACAATACCATTTGTTTAAAAATAAATTAGATTTTTTTTTTAATCTTGCATTATCAATTTTTAAGCTCGACATACTGTACAAACAAAATTTATTTAAGGATACTGTTACAATGGATCCCTAGGACCAAAAGGTTACTAAACTTTTTTAACCACTGTTATTCTGTCTCATGAATGTTTGTTATTAGTGAAAAGTATATGCCTAAAAAGCGGGAAAAATTTTACTTTTTAATGTACAACCAGAATCTTAGGATTAGATTAAACTCATTTACAATTATCTTGCCCTTTTTTTTTATCACAAAATTGGTATAAGACAGAAACTACATACAATGTTTGAAATTTTTTTTAAAAAAAATCGTGTTTTTATTTATTTACAAAGATTTTTGGAAAAAAATACAAAACATCCAAAAGTATCGACCATTTAAATAGAAGGCAAAAAAGGGGCGATCATTCTTTCCAAAATTATATCAGATGATATAAAATCTAATATTACACAATAATTTTAAATATTCTATAGTAGTATCCTTTAATAACCAACAATTTTGTGCAAAAAAAAAAAAAAAATTGAATGTTGATTTTGACATTTGATGATGTAATTTTATAGATAGTAAAAAGAATTATGGAAATCCCCCCTGACCTACTATTCATTGCGAAAATTTCCGGGGGCCCAAACCCCCCCTATTCCCGCTGCCCTGCACGCCGGACAATTTTGTTCTACAATAGGGTTTCCATACACCTTTAAACTTCCTTGGTTTTTTTTTAAAAAAAACTGTTGGATGGTTCTTTGGATCAACAAGATTTTTGGGACTTGTTAGCTTTGTAGAAAATTGAGGATAAATGTCATTTTTTTTTTCGCAGATAAAAAAAAAAAAATAACCCTTGGGGGGTATAAATTTGAAAATTTTAAAAAAAATTAAAAAATAAGGGAAATTATAGTGCGGAAAAAGAAATTTTTTTTTAAATATACAAATTTAGCCCCACTCCGGGGTGGGATAATTTAAGAAAGAATCCTGAAAGGGGATTATTTGAGATTGCTTTTTTGAGAGGCGGCAATTTGAAATGGAGGAGGCAATAGAGATAGTGACAAAAAACACACACACACACACACATGTGCGTATGCACAAAAGAAAAGTAAATTTGACCTTGTAATCTCCACGTGGTATTTTTTTAAAAGGAAACCCCCGTTGATACAAAAAATCAAAATTTCAAAAATTTTTTTTTTTTTTCAAAATTTTTTTTATCGATTTTTTTTTTAATTTCCAAATTTAATGGATAAAAGGTGAAATTTTTAAAAAAGGGGAAAATTTAAAAAAAAAAAACACTTAAATTTTCATTTTTACGACGGTTACTGGGTAGAAATGTAAGTTTTTTCCTTTAATTTTTTCTAAAATTTTGATTAAAGGTTTTAAAAAAACCATTCGATCGATCGATCCGCCGATTTGCGGGGGGTTGTTGGGGGACATTGGGGTAAAAAAAATTTGTGCAAGCATTAGACTCCTTATCAATATTGGGGAAAAAAAGCGGACGATTTTTCAAAACAAGGAAAAAAGTCACATTTTTTTACTTTTTTTTTTTGGGTTTAAAAAAATTTGGGGGTTAAAAAAAAAAGTTTTTCTCCCAAGGGGGCCCCTAGCCAACTTTGTAGGAAATTTATTGCAGATTTTGGAACTGCCCCTTCAATTTTATGTACGGAAATTTTGGGGTTGGGGGATATCAATGGTTAATCCCAAAAAAAATTTTTTACATTTAAATTTTTGAATATCTCCGGAACAAATCATCTTACAAAAAAAAATTAAAAAAAAGGGAAAAAGAAGCTGAATGAAGGGGTTTTTTGTCTATACCATTATTTTATTGTAAGACATTTTTCTAAGCAAAAAAATTACAATTTTTTTTCCATGTTATTCCTTCCAATTACTCGTCAACTGCTGCACTTAAAATTTTTTCTCCAAAAGATCTATAAACTAGAATCTTCAGGCTTGAAGATGCTTTTTTACGATCTCGATACGACCATTTTTTACAGAAATATAGCCCTCCAAAAAAAACACTAAAAAAAATTTTTTTTTTTTTTGCTTCCCCCTTTTTTTTTTTGCAGTAGTTTATCCAATGGGATTACATTTTTTTGCAATTTAAGTAAACTTTCCCTAAAGGGGGTTTTTTTTGGTTTTCCGAAAATTGGATACAAAGATCAGTAAATTTTCATACCGTTTCCTTGTTATTTTTATATAATATATTATTAATTTTAGGTGAAAGGACCAAGCGGTTCCTTTAGATCTCATCCGACCGAATCTGAGACAGATCCAGTGTCTGGCGTGTCTGGACGTTCCCGAAACTATTTTTCCCTTTTTCCCCCGTGCCAGAACGATGGGGGACCTTTAAAAATTGTTTCAAGCAGTACTGCATGTCGAAGTTGACGGGGGAATTTTTTTTGGGGCCGCATCCAGAGTAAGATTTTTTCCCAGATTGTCTTTTTGTGTTCGCGCATCTTCAAGCAATTCATTCAGAATTTACTAAAAACTTTTTAAAAAAAGCCCTACCAGAAAAAAAAAAAGGGGTTTTCCCATATTTTTATTGATAATGCCCCGTATCCCCCTTTTAAAAAATTGTAAATACCAAAATTTTTTTCCCCTTAAAATGAACAATTTTTCAGCGAATGTTTCTGTATTCGTTCATTTTATTTATAGAGGACGAATCAAAAACAATTTTTTTTTTTGGGTGAATAGCCTATTTGCCACCATTATAAAAAAAATTTTTTAAAAATTTTGGGTCACCCTATTAGATAATGGGTATAAAGAAGCATTTTTTTTAAATATAAAGTAAAATATTATATTTGTTGCAAAATATACGTATCAAAATTCAAATTTTTTTGAAATTAATCCAGCGACTGGAATGCTCTGTGATTGGTTTTAACTTTGATGACCCCTTGCAAGTAAATAAATGTCACAAGCTTTGTGTTGTTTTTTTCAGGTGTTATTTTCGATCTTTAACTATCTAAATAACTGTTTCTTGACCATTTTATAAAAAAAAAATATTTGGGGGTTTAAAAAAAATTTTCCGTTTCGTATCTCAAAATGCACATAAATTTTGTGCAAGCCAATCAGAAATTTCCGAGATAGACGCATTTATGATTGTGCGTTTCTTTAAAAATAACGCTGACTATTATGCTGCAGAACTAAAAAAAGAAAAAACAGCGAAAAATAGCTCAAAAAAAATTTTTGATTTACATGTTCATCATTCATTTTTTCTAAATCTCATTGTAAGTTATGTTTATGGAGTGTAGAAATACAGTAAAGCGCAGAGCACTGCGAACATGGGGGCGATCTTTTACGTTTTTGGGGTGTACCAAAAAAAGCTAAGCATTGCTTATCGATCAATAATTTTCCAGCGAACAATTCAATACGTTTATTTCTGAAAAAATTTTTTTTGTATCGAACGCTCGACAGCAATAGTTGTACTGTGAAAAATTTGCGCCCAAAAATTTTTTTTTTAATAATAGTTATTAATAATGGATGTTTACGAACTGGAAAAAAAATTAAAAATTATTGAATGGTTTCCCGTGGAAATTTTGGGGGAAATTTGGGGGGAATTATTTAATAATTTATTTCTAACCAGGCCGACTTAGTTTTTACTATTTTACCATTTTTTTTTAAAAAACTTTCGACATTTGGTTGTTTAACCCAAAAAAAACATAAACATGATAGTGCCTCAAAAAAAAAAAAAAAAAGGGAAAAATGAAAAAAATTATGGTAGTGGCAAGTGAAAAAACCCCACAGTTTCCATTAATACAATTGCAGAACAGGTTTTTGAGCAGAAAAATCAGTGGAAAGAGTGCTGGGAAAAAAATTTATCCCCATCCTACAAAGTAAAGAAAAACCAATGAAATTTTCCCCCGATGATCATTTTAGACGAAGGCCTTTTTTTTAAATGTAATGGAAAAAAAAAAATAACAATGAAAATTTTATAAAAACATTGTTTTTACTGATGAATCGACATTTTCACTTCATGGTCTCACCCAACGTTTTTTTTTTTGGGGGTCACGTAAAATCATAAATTTATGGTTTCCGGGGGAATGGGGTAATAATCTACAAGAATTGCAATTAAAAATTGGAAAAATTTTTTAGGGTTATTACCCTTAACATTCTAGCAAATGTCGAAGGCGTTTTTTTTACAATCTTTTGGGATTGTTTTTGGGGGAAGAAGGTGGTTTTTTGAAACTTTATAACTTAAAGAGTTTTTCTTTTTTTTTTTTATGAATGCACATTAAATTTTTTTTAAAAATATCTTCTACGTTCCATTATTTATTGAAAAATTATTTTATTTTATTAGGAAAAAATGTTTGGTTTTAAGCCCCGCAAAAGGCGGGCTCAAGCAACTAATTTTAAATTTATGATTTATAAGAAATCAATCGAAGTCGGTTGACGCTAGCTAGCTCCTGCCCCTTGCCTATAAAAAAACCCCTCTTACTGAAAATAAAAACGTAGTAACAAAAAAAAAAAGGGGGGGTAATCTTCCGGATTTATCACGACTCCCCCCCAGTCCCAACAAAATGGCCACGTGAGAAAACGAGGGAAATTGAGATGCAAGCCACAAAATTATTGGTATTTTAGAATTGGGTACACCCCAAAAATTTTCCCGGAGCCTCCCCATGTTCGCAGTACGGTGCGCTTTACTGTATAAGGATTACCATCTCTTATGGGAAACGAATTAAAAAAAATGCCCATTTTGTATTTTGTGTAATTTTTTATATCAGTTTCCATCTGCAATTCAATAATAATACCGTTAAGTAAAAAAAGAAAAGGTACAATTCTAGGATTTAATTTTTTTGAACAAACAAAATCATTCTAATCCAAAAGCTGGTTATACCTTAAAGTGTTTATAAGTTATCTAAAGGCGATATTTTTTTTATAAAAATTTGGGGAGGTATTTAGAGCAGGATATTTGTATATTTATTTTAAAAAGTTGATCTTCTCACAAAAAAAAACATTTGAATGCGATACCAAGCTGTTTGGATCCCTTTTTAGCTAATTGTAACCATTTTTTTTCCCCCTTTTTTGGGTTTGTTGGGACATATATAAACAGTTTTTGTGGTGTTTTCAGAGAAGTACTGGTACATTGTGGCACTACACACCGTTTATATACCATTTTAGCCAAAAAATTTGGGGAAAAATTATTAACAAAATTCACTATAGTTGCACTCGTTGTTAATTTGACCTTTGTTTATGACGTCCCCGGAAAATATGCCCACGCCATTACAGGGCACGTTTTTAGCCGAATTTTTATAATTTAAACTTTAACTTTGAGTTTTATTAAAAATCAAAATTTTCCCCCAAAATTTAAAAATGTATTGTGTCGTTAGGTCCCAAAAGAAAAATTTTAAAAACTTTTTTTTCAAAATCAGTCAAATAGCCTATTGGGAAAAATAAATTTTTGGGGCTCGGTTAAGAAACTATTTTATATATTTACTATAGGTTACTTTTATTTTAGTTTTGGGTATACTCTGTCATGTCCGAGTGGATGTACTGATTCTTTTTTAAAGAAATACACCACTTTAGGCTGCTGGATGATCAAAATTATAAAAGGTCAGATCTTTTTTTTTTTAAAGTAAATAATACGGGGGTCTTAACAAAAAAAAAAAACGAATTTATAAGGGGGGTGTAACTAAATAAGTGTAAAACATTTAAGGAGGTGTTCCCCCTCATCAAAAAAAGATAGGATCTTTCATATAAAGAAATTTTTGGGGAGCCCCCCTTGTTAAGATACAGCCCCAAAGGGTACATAAAATTTGTATAACAATTTTTTTCACAAGCAAAAAAAAACTTTTAAACCCGGGGTCATTTTTTGGGTTTCCCCCATGGTTGGGGGTGGAAAACGAACCCCCTAACATTTTTTTCCCAATGTAATTTTGTCTTATTTTTGTTTACCTTTAAAAATGTATTTCCGATAGCCTGTTTCATTCTAAACAAAAAATGTCTTTGGGGTTTTTTTGCCAAAATAAACAAGTTCCAGCAAAAAATTTTTTTACGAATACAGAGATACATCGTCATAAATGCGAACTGGATTTATTTTATTTTGTAGTTAGTCCCCGCATTAAACGATTAAAGGGTAATAAAAAAACTAATTTATTAATAACAAAACACAAAACTGGAAATAAAGGTTTCCCCCGTTTTTGGGAATTTTTGGGGTAATGGGGGGAAAATTCTTTAAAAATTTCCCCCGGAGTCTCCCCCGATTCCCCCCCCCCGCATCGCTGATGCGGTTTTTTTAAGTCCTCTACATCGCGAACAGGGAAAAAAACCCCAAAGCTGTAAATGGCCCCCAAAAAGAGAAATCGAGAGGATTAAGATTTTCCCACCCCTTCCCTGATTTGCATATGTTTCAGTTAAATGCCGACGGGGACTTGGGGTAAAATGGGCGGGGGCCCCCCCATGCATAAAAAAATATCCCTTCTGACGCCCAAAGGAAAAATTTCCCCAGCAGTACTGGGGGGCAATTTTCTTAAAAAAATTAACGTATGTCTCACCATTTAATCGAGGAGGGGGAAAAAAAGGCCCAATTAAATAATCCCCAATAACTCCGAGCCACACGTTAAGAAAAACTGTTCTTGATGGTTAGTTTCGAAAAATGGTGAGGGTTTTACCCCCCCATATGTGGTAAAAATTTGAAAATTTTATAATCTTGTCCCGGGAAAAAATACATTCGTCTGTAAATTCTATCTCTTCAGAAAGTCACAATTTCTTTTTTAAACATTTCCCCCATCCAATTCAAATTAAGACGGGTTTGGGGAAACTGGGGGTAAAGTTTTTAATTTGCAGATGGTAAGGGGGTAAAGTTGTTCCTTTTTAAAAAATTGAAATACCGTCATATGATCAACATTTAGCTGGAAAGCAATCTTTTAGTACTGGGGAGGGGTTTTCTTCAATTAATACTGCTTCCTGTTTTTATGTTCGTATTTTCGATGGCGACCACAATCCCGCGTTTTTTTTTTCGAATGAACCATATTCTCGTAATCTTTGATGAAGTCGAGCAAATATTCTATTTAAGGATTTCCGTTGAGGATACATTTCACATATCTTCAAAGCTTCTAACCCATTCCCTTGCGACAGACCGTAAACGTAATGCATATCAGCCATTTCCCCATTTGTGATGCCATTTTAAAACAAGTGAATTATTAAATAACAAACTAAGAACAGAACTACAATACACAATTAGTTTTATTCAATTTCGAAACACAAACCGACAGCGTCATACCAATTTAATTGTCACTATCGCTAAAGCGACCTACTAGATAGATTATTTTGGGATTTTCGCATTTATGACGATTATCTCTGTAGTTGTTCGTAAAATAATTTTTTGCTGCAAAATGGTTTATTTTGGGAAAAAAACCCAAAGCTTTTTTTGTTTAGAATGAAACAGGCTATCGGAAATACATTTTTAAATGGTAAAAAAAAAAAAAGAAAAAAAGTTACATTGGAAAAAAATTTTTTTGGGTTCTTTTTCCAAATTTAAACCATGGGGTAAACCAAATAAATGACTGGTTAAGTGTCTTTTTGGTAGTACAAAACTGGTTAATTTCAATATTGTAATTTTTTTAGTGCTTGTGAAAAAATTTTTTAAAATTTTATGCCCCCTTTAAGGGGTGTATCTTAACAAGGGATGCCCAATGAAATTTCTTTATATAAAAGATCCTTTTTTTTTTGATGAGGAATCACCCCCCCAAAAAGTTTTAATTTTTTTTTTTCCCCCCGTATAATGTCGTGTTTTTTTTAAATTTTATTTTTAAATTAATTTTAAAATTTTTTCGAGTTTGTCCAACATTTAAATTTTTTTGGGGGTTTTTTTAAAGGGCGTCCTGTATTTTTTTTTAAAATTGGATGAAATCAAGATTTTTTTTTTTGCTTTACAAAATAAGGGGGATATTTTATTGAATTTTTTTTTTTTAGATACCACAGATTTGCTACGGAAGAATTCGTCTTAAAAACCGGGGGAATACTGTGTCCTCAACCGGGTTCGGAAGGGGGAACTTGGGAAAAAAATCTTCTATGTTATCAACCACAGACAGGGTGTTCCAAAAGGGGTGCTAAATTTAATGACTAAAGGGGTTTTTTTTTAAAAATATCGTAAAAAAAATTTTTTAAATTTGGCCCTTCCGGCTAAAAGAAGCAATTTCAGATAGAACCAAGTTGTTTTAAAATCTTTTATTTTGACGTCATTTTAAATTATTTTTTAAAAAAAGTTTTAATTAAAAATTTTTTTTTTGGGTTTTCTAGCTGATCCCGACTGCACGAGAAAACCTGCCAGGGCTGCAAAACGTTTTTTGCCGTAACTGCTTCAAGGTTTATATCGGAGAGTGCGATCCTGTCGAAGGGGGGAAGACGGTGCTCAAATGCGAACTGTGATAACGAACTTGATTGTGATAATGGGAATAGTGGAGAAGATGCTTCTAGAACGACTATTAAGGTAGGAAATTAAAATTTGTATATTTGTTGATCAAAATTCGCCTTTAGAATTTATCAAAGTAGGGATGCGACATCGAAGCCAAACATCGATGTTAAACATCGAGGGCAACATCAAAACCCTGACCATCGATGGTAACGATATATCGAACTACAACATGATTTTTTTCTAACATCGATGGTACGATGCGGGGGTTCGTTCAGGGTTTTACAATATTAGCATCCATGCGTACCCCAACTTCAAAGGCGGCCCCAAAAAGACAGCGACACTAGATTTTTTAGGGGAGTGCGATCGACTGGGAATTGGGAAAAGATTCTTTATCAGGGGTGGTACTTATTTTTCCAATAAATAATTTTTGAATTATTTTAATTAATTACATAATAAAATTCAATAATATTAATTTTGTCTAATAATATTAATTCTAATAATATGGGTCTTAGTTTCTATACAAAATTGCAGGTAGTATGTATAAATAAAGTGAAAGATTCAGTTCGCTTAAAGCAGTTTTAAACGTTTGTTTAAAATTTTTGTACTTTTTTTTTAAAGACTTCTTGAATCTTATATAACATTTAATTATTATTTGTCTTTGTCTTTACCAAACATTAGATAACAAAGAAAGTCACACCATACAAATTTTTAGCATATCCTTGAGATTATTTGTTTTTAAAACATTGTAATTTTTTTTACCTTTGCAAAAAATATCGATGTTATCATCGATATTTTCGATACCCGACCATCGATGGTAAAACATCGATCATCGATCAACCAACCATCGATGTTTTTAGACCATCGATGAACATCGCGCATCCTTACTCTAAAGGCTGTTTATCACTACCATATTTTTGATATTATTTGTGTGTAAATAAAAAGGTAGTCGTGTCAAAAAGCCTTAACAGGAAAACTAAAGAATTTATATACAGGGTGTTTCTTAAAGACATGGTAATAATTAGGGAGGTGATTCTTGGACTCATTTTAAGAAAAAAACTTCCTATGAACGTATGTCCTAAAAGTCTTCACTTCTAATGTACAGGGTGATCAGTTAAGGGTAGCGAGCGGCCATATCTCATAAAAGATTAGTCGTATAGATTTGAGAAAAAAAATCATGATAAAGTCGCAAGAGAAATTGCGGAAATTTTTTCGAATTGTCAAAGCCCGCAGAGGCGAAAACCAACCAAGTAAAAGGGTTTTTTTTAGAATTTTGTCTAATGAAAGTATTCGATGATATCATTTTTATATTTACTAAACCCTTTTTTTACATTTTTTCCAAAACGTTTTGTTCTATCTATCAAAATAAAGCGGTGGGGAAAAACAATTGTTTTTTAAAAAAACCAATTTTTTTCCCGTTTCTTTTGACCGATTTTAGCAAATTATCATATGAAAGAGCATAATTTGCACTAAAAAACTTATTTGGTTTTTAAATTTTTGACTTTTTTGCCGCTAGATGGGGTTTAAATGAAATGGTAGCAAATTTTGAGTTTTTCAAAAAAACAAATGTAATGGATATTAATTTTTATATATTTTAAAGAGGATACATTTCTTATAATTTAAGAAAAGAATTTATTTCTACCTTTTTTTTAACAGTTGATATTACCCAAAAAATAATTTTTTTACATAAAAAAAAGGCAGCCACTGTTTTTATCAAAATAAAATCAGTTTGTAATCTTTTTTAGTTGCTAACAAAAAAACCTCTTGACTTTTTTTTTTTAGACAAACGGGTTTAAAATTTTTTTTTCCCCAAAATGTAAATTAGTATGTTTCGAGATATGGGGCCCCATGTAAACATATCTTATTTTTTTAATCAAAACCTTTGTCTAACGAAAAAAGTCAAGAGGTTTTTTTTTTTAGCAACTAATAAGAGATTACAAAACTGATTTTTTTTTTTATAAAAAACAGTGGCGTGCCATTTTTTTAAATTTAAAAAATTATATTTTGGTCAATATCAACTGTTCAAAAAAAGGTAGATAATAAATTCTTTTGATTAAATTAGAAAAAAAATATCCCTTTTAAAAAATAAAAAATTTTCCCATTACATTTTTTTCGGAAAAAACTCAAAAAAATTTTCTACCATTTCAGTTAACGCCATCTAGGGGGCAGGGAAAAATCAAAAAATTTTAAAAACCCAAAAAAGCTTTTGTAGTGCAAATTATGCTCTTTCATATGAGCCTAAGTTTGCTAAAATCGGTCAAAAGAAACGGAAAATCTTTTGGGTTTTTTAAAAAAAAATTT
>JAHBCN010026244.1:0-10807 GCA_019359885.1 Listronotus oregonensis | reverse complement strand
CTCTTGTAGTAACGTCCATATTTAAAGAAGCTGAACTTTTTTTCCCTTTTTTTTCTTCTGTTTCTGGAGACTTTTTTTTTCGCATTTCGAGCGTCTGTAGCTGGCTTGAAGGTAATGTCGGGAATGGGTCGAACCCGATATTAAATTTTCAAAATATTTTTCCTGCAGTTTTTTGTCAACGATATTCCACATTAGATATATATATATATATATATATATATATATATATATATAAAAAAGGGGGAAGGGGTTTTCTTGACCGACTAGTTGAATACAAAGATTTAAATTTTTTTTGGGCTAAAAAAATTTTTTTTAAAAAACCCCCTTTTTTTTTTTCCCTTTTTTCAAGGCTAAAAAAAAAATAAAAAATTTTCTACAGTTTGAATTTTTTTTAAAACGATAAAAAAAATAAAAATAAAAAAAAAATTTACGAAAATTTTTTGGGAAAGTTTTAAAAAAATAAAGTTTATTGTTTTCTTTTTAGTAAAAATTTTTTTTAATTTTTAAATTTTAACATTCTGGTATTTTTAGAACATCTTGAAAAAACTGTTGTTAATACTTTCAAAAATATTAAAAAATTTTTTAGGTTTTTTTTTTTTTTTGAAAAAAAAATTTGAAAAAAATTTTTTAAAATTTGATTTTTTTTCTTACATTTTATTTTTTTAAAAATTTAAAAAATTTAAAAAATTTAATTTTGTATCCATCCTTATTTTTTTTAAAATTTTTTTTTAAAATTTTTTTTAAAATTTTTGTATAATAAAATGTAAAGAAAGAAAAAGTCCTAAATAATTTTAAAGAATTTTTTCTGTAAAATTTCCAACATGCACACTTTATACATATTTTTTCGACATAATAACAAAAAAAGAAAAAACCTAAAAAAGGAATTTTGTCCTGATAATACCACTACTGCTATTGATTTCGATATGTATTAACTTAACAGTATGTTTCAAGATGTTCTAGAAACACCAGAATTTTAAAAAAAATTTAAATTAAAAAATTATGAGTACTAAGATGTAAAACAATAAACTGATTATTTTTTTTATAAAGACTTTACCCTTTGGGGAAAACTCACTTTGCACGTAAGTTTTATTGTTATATTTTCAAAATTTTTTTTATCGTTTTTAAAACAATAAGTTGCATCTGTAGATTAATTTTTGATTGAAAAAAAAAATTTTTTTTTTATTGTAGCCTTAAAAAAGGGAAAAAAAAAAATTTCCGAAAGCTCGGCGTTTAGAAAAAAAAAGTTTTACTTCAGCCCCCCAGACCGAATCCCCAAGAATTTAGAATCTTTATATATATATATATATATATATATATATATATATATATATATATATATATATATATATATATATATATATATATATATATATATATATATATATATATATATATATATATATATTTTTTTCACACAGTTCTTTGTAGTTTTCCCCCCTTTGCTTTACGCATGTTCCATGCCCAGCCCTTTTAGGATTAAATTTACCTCGCCTGTAGTTGTTGTCTAAGTAATTGGTAATTTTTTGCTTGGCAAAATTCCATAAATTGTTTCCCCGATCGATGGGGGGTTTTTTTTAGTATTTAGGGGAACACTATTTTCAACAGCCGCTTTTAATTTTACTTTCGAAAACTTTTCCCCAAAACCCATTCATTTTGAGTTTCAGTTAAAAAAATTTAAAATTTCGTAAGCGTCATTTGTGATCTTTGTTGTTGGTAGCGGTACATAGCAACACAGCATAGAAACCATCAAGTTTGTTTTTACAAGGCAACTTGTCAAACTTGCATGAAATTTTTTCGATTTTTTTTCCGGAAAAACTGCTGACAGCTAAGTTGACAGTTGTTAAGTAATTTTTCCACTTAAAATTTATATTTGACATACCAATTCTTAATAGCGATTGGTCAAAATTAATAGGAAGGAAATAATCTGCGAAAAATAGTAAGAAGGCTTCGAAAAACATGAGCAATAGTCCATTCGACGCGGAATGCAAATCTGAGAAAGGCGTTTTAAGGATCTCCCTATTTTAAACCCATTTTTACGGCGTCTTTACCGAGGACTTATTCAATAGATTTTTTTTCTAGCTGCTTTCAGTGGAATAACACCAATTGCCACTCTCATGCATCTCTTTATGGCCCATCCAGATGAGCGCCGAATTTCCTATTTGGTTTGTTTATTTATTCTTAGATTCTTCAGACTGTGAAATTTGTTTTATGCAAAGGTTTCCTTACTGCAGTAGTTTTTAAAATGGAAATACTAAGATTTAAACGTTATTACAGTTTCTGTTTTTAAATTGCAAACACGTTTTTTTGGGGTTAAGGTTTAAAAAAACGTAGAAAAATAATTCTATCAAGGCAAAAGAGGACCTTTCTTGTATTTTAATATAACGTGAGTGTGCTTTGGATGTTTTTAAGACCCTTTTCCTGTCTGACACATGGAAACATGCTTTACCTCTTACTGTAAATTGTATGTCTGAAGACGCTATAGCTAAATATATGTTACACTATAAGAATATACCTAAAATATATTAAATAAAACTTCTTTATAATGAATTTGGTAAAAAAATAACATGCCTAAGAAGCCGTCATACCTGGGAGAAAACTCAATCTTAAGAGTGTATTTACGCTACACCTTAGGGGTCGGGCGAAAGGACGTGGAGACGGTGGGCGGAGACTAACAAAATCCCACACCACAATTTTTGTATAGCCGCATTAAAAATATTATATTTTATTTAGGTTCTTCCAAATTCGGTGTATCGATGCGATGTTGTTTCTGATTGCAAGCCTACAGGAGATAACGTTTTTCGGTAACTATTTTTCACTTAAATGACATAAATTATACATCATTTTAAAGGTAAGGAAATAATCTATGCCTCTGCTGTAGCGAATTTTTAAAATATGGGACGAGTTAAGAGATAATAGTATCTAAACATAACCGATTTTAGAGTGACTTTCACTCAAGGAAATATTAAAAACTAAATCCAAATTTAAAAAAACTATTACAGCAGAAGCCTAGATTTAAGTGTTGGCTTTCATATAGATTTTAAAAATGATCGATAACTTTTACCGTTTTTGAGAAAAACATTATGTCCCGAACCCCAAATTGGATCCAATTTTCGCGGCGCGAATGCACTCTTAAATAGATAGTAACCTATTTTAGATGGTCGACAGGTCCCAAGAGCTAGCAAATTAAGCCAAGCATAAAAAAGTACTGGGCTATATTTGTGCAGTAAATATATCAAAATAAACAATTTTAAATATGTAAATCAGGTCCTGCATAAAGATCCAAAATGTTTATTTTATTGCTTCATAATAATGTTGCTTGCATTAATAGGCAACAAAAACAATTTGAAAGAAAATTTATTTGGCTTTTCTCCAGAATAAAGATATTTATATGTTATTTTTGAAAATTATACATAGTTAATAGTAACAAAAAAAAAACATGAATCGATATAAAAAGATTTAATTCTTTATAAAATTGATTTGTTTTTACGTACTATAATAAAATAATTATTTTTATAAAGATTTAAATATTTTTATGTCTTTTTATGTTTTTTGTTACTATTATTACAAAAGCAGTCTAGCTCTTCATAATAATCTATGAAAAAAAGTATAATTTTCAAAAATAATTTATAAATATCTTTATTCTGGAGAAAAGCCAAATATATTTTTCTTTTAATGTGATATTTCCAGAAATCAAAATAAACGATAAAAACAATTTGCTTAAAATTAGAAAATTGTGCCTTATACATATACAAAACAAATTTTTGTAAAAAAGTTATTTGGTTTTAATTTTAAGAGTCCATTCTGCCGCGAAAGATTAGATCCAATTTGGGGTTCGGGGCATAATTTTTTCTCAATAGTGGTATAAGTTATCGATAATTTTTAAAAACTATATGAAAGCCAACACTTAAGTCTAGGCTTGGCGGTAATAGTTTTTTAAATTTGGATTTAGTTTTAATATTTCCTTGAGTGAAAGTCACCCTAAATTCGGTTATGTTTAGATACTATTTTCTCTTAACTTGACTCATATTTCAAAATCTGTTACACAGAGGCATAGATTATTTCCTTACCTTTAAAATGTGTATAATTTATGTCATTTAAGTGAAAAATAGTTACCGAAAAACGTTATCTCCTGTAGGCTTGCAATCGGAAACAACATCGCATCGATACACCGAATTTGGAAGAACCTAAATAAAATATATATTTTTAATGAGGCTATACGAAAATTGTGGTAGTGGGAGTTTGTTAGTCTCCGCCCACCGTCTCTGCGTCCTTTCGCCCGACCCCTAAGGTGTAGCGTAAATGTACTCTTAATAGATAAACGAAAAAATATGTTTACACCTATATATTAAGGTCTTACCTTTTTTAAAGTTATATTTAGTATATTTATATTACTCTTATCAACTCAGAGCTTTTTAAAATTATTTTTTAATATCTTGGAACAGTCTACGAGCACTAACGAACCGTTGTGTAAAATGGGAGGGGTTTATTAACACGGAACTTAAAAGCTATAATTAAATTCTATAAAATCGGATCGCTTTGTTTTTAATTAAAAATAACGATTGCCTCAAAAGACTGGGGTTAGGTGCATAGGACTTAAAACCAAGTAAAAAAGTTTGAATTGTATTGAATAAGTTAAAGATGACATGTGACCTGGAAGACCTAGGTTTTTTTTATCTTTGGACAGTCCACGAAGGCTAAGGCCTAAGTACTAACGTACCGCGGGTGTCCTAAGGTTAGGTTAAATGATAAAAAATTTAGGAAGCTATATTTATAACACTTAGCGATATCTGTCTTTTGTATGTTATCGTTCAAAACTGGGTAGCACTTTTTAAATACAAGATCGCTAGTGATCTGAAAACTGATTTTGTTTTTACACGGGAAAATATGGATGTAGTTCCAAAATATGATATAAGCATTAAATAAAAAACTTCTTCTCGGACTTCCATGGTCTTTATTTAATTTTTCACACGTTTCGAACAGTAAGTATCTCTGATCGTTTTTAACAAATACTTTATCTAAGCACATGACTACGCCTTATATATCCTAACCAGGACACTGATGCATAAAGCCACTGCTCATTTTTATGGTTTACTGAGCTTGACTTCTTTCCTATAAGTGAGCAGGGGTTGCCAAATGTCGTGGATATCCTTGGTTTACTATAAACATGGAAATTGTTATTAATAATAGCAGCTTCTTTAAAGTGTCGTTTCTTTCAGTGGGATTCTCTAAGATCAATCCCATGATCTTTCTAATTAATATTATGGTGTTTAGACCAAGCATGTTCCGCAACACCTGACTTGTCAGTTTTGCCCATTCGAGTATGTTTTTGATGTTCCTTAATTCTAACTTGTAAAGGTCTCTTTGTCTCACCACTATATAGATCACCACACGCACAGGGTATTTGATAAAAAAACTTCTTTTCCCGCATTTAAAGTACTCGGTTTTGTTTTGGTAAGATAGTAAGGATCTTCATTTCTTGTTGTTGATTTGTATGTATAACCTGTTTTTTATTTTGAAAGTTTGAAATTGTTCTTTGAACAAGTGTTTCGGTGTAGCCGTTCTGCCTCAGGTCTTCCTTGATATTATCAAGTTTTTTATTTAACAAAATGTCAGTGCTACAACATTGCCTTGATCCTTCAGAGAAACATGATAGTAGCAGATAGTTAAATTAAGGTAAAATAGCTATCTGAGACAGTAAACATTTTCTATAAATATTTACATTATTGTTTTGTTTAATTAAAATATGAAAGCAAAACAAATCTAAATGAATTATTATTAAATGACTTACGCTCAACAGAAATAAGTAAGTGTGTGCACTCTATTTGTGCATGTTTCAACAAAGACGTACATTTCTTAAACCTATCAGATTTCTTAAATTGTTATCAATTTTAATAAGGAAAAAAAATCAAAGTGTAAAATTTTCTACTTACGAGGAATTCTTGGAATCTGTGTAGAACTGGTCGAAAGAACTAAACTTTTTTTCCGGAAGTTTACAGATGTTTTAGACATACTGGAAAAGGCGTGGTTCTTTTAACGGGTAATAGAGATTGTACTTTAAAGAAAAAAGAATATTTAACTGCTTCTTTCTTCGTCTTCTAATTTCTACATTAAATAACTTCTTAATGTTACCATTTATATTTTTTTATCTTTAAATATTTTCTACTTCTCTTTGATAAAATAAAATTGTATTTCCTTATCCATAGAATTTTAACAAATCTAAGTAACCATTTTAGACTATTAAACCATTACTTTGTCCCCAACTTTTCACTTACAGTAAGATATACCCTGCTACAAAACGCAACAGCCCACAATCCTAGAACAACGTTTCCAAACTTAACCTAAATTTAACAAAAGTCAACAGAGCCAAGTTTTAAGTTGATATAGATCCTTCCGGCTAAGCTCGAGCTTGGATGTTTGCATATAGTCTCCCCTTGAGATCCTCAGGCAGTCAAAGTCAAGCGGACTCGAATAATTACATGTCAACAACAACTATACAATGTAAATTATGACTGTGCGGTTACTTATAGTTAAGGGAATTGTGCATCTATACAGAGCGTAATGGGTTTGATTACCAATTTATACTACATTAAAGGATAATAAATTTTTAATGTACTTCATTACAGAGATAAAAAGATAGATATAAAAATATAACTTTAGAAGTAGAAATTAAGACATAGGTTAGGTTAGGTTTAAAGTGAGTGGACTTTTTGCGCCCTTTACTGCGACCGCTCAGTCTATTATGGCTCACACCTTTTTATATTACTCCCAATAGGATCAGACTTCTAATAAATCCGATATCAGATTGAGAGAGAGAGTTCTGACATCTCCTCTTACTCATGTCGCTACCGGACAAGAGCACTGTTCTGGTGTCCCTCTCTCCTGAAAAGTATGACGAGCAGACGATTAGATCCGTCATGCCCTCCTCTCCCGGTCTAGTGACGTGGGTAGCTACCAGGTCCTTGTTACAGGAACCAGATGTTCCTTCTGAGGCCGTATCTCCAGCCTTTCCCTATGAAAACGGTTCTATCCGCTTTCTGTTTAAAGCCAGGGAACCCTTTTCCCTATAAAAGCGGTTCTGTGCGCCTTCTATTTGCATTCAGGGATCCCTTCCTAAACACCTGTTTGTTCGGGATGGATTAGCCCTTCCTCGTGAAACAGGTGGCTGTGACTTCAGGGTCACTTTTCGAAACGGAGTCACCCGCTTCGGTCGGCGCACCTTTGTCTGCCCCGCCTGCGTAATGGCCGCCCCGTTTCATAAAAAACAAATGATACGCATCCGAAGCGGCATCAACCTAACCATAGACATTTAAGATTCTTAGTGATGAACTTGTTACCTTATGGATCTTTTGTAAGAGCGAAATTCAAAACTTATACAAAAAAAGTGATGCTTTTTGCAAAAATTAATACTTCCTAATATTACTTTAAACTGATAATAATTAAACACAACTGTAAAACAAAAATGTATCAGTAAACAAAAAAATAAAATCACAGTACATGTCCTCCTCCATTTTCCACACATTTCTCGCATTTTTTAACACCTTGCGGGTTACTCGGCGTAACGTGTTTCGGTTGATGGAAGCAAACACATCCCGTACCCTGTGTTCTAGTTTCGGGCGGAGAAAACTCGTACACCTCATTTTTTGCGTGTCCCCATAGGTAAAAATCAGGGGGTGTGATGTCCGGTGATCTAGCTGGCCAAGCAATTGGCCCACTATTAGAGATTATGTTGTCATTAAAGGTATTTCTAAGGACCTCCATCACCTCCCTGGTACTGTGCGCTGGACAGCCGTCTTGCTGGAACCACAAATTATTCATTTCGTTTGGCGGAACTGTATTTCTAATGGCCGGTAAAATCTGTTCTTGCAGGAGTAGCAAATACCTATCTCCATTTAGAGTTTCTTCAAAAATAAATGGTCCAATTAAACGGTTGTCTAAAACAGAAAAATAAATGTTTTATCTAATTGTGAGACGTAAACCAAAGGTGCATTTTAAATTACCTATGATGCCACACCAGACATTAAAGCCAAACCTTGTTTGTCGCCGTCTTTCTTCTAAATTATGTGGATTATCTGTATCCCAGCAGTAATAATTGTGCCTATTAAAAACCCCACAATTTGTAAACCAGGTTTCGTCTGTCCAGAGAACCTTAGATTGGAAATTGGGTATCTGTTGACATTTAGTAATAAACCATTGACTAAAGGTGATTCGTCTATTGAAATCATTCCCCTGAAGACCCTGTACAATACGTGGTTTGTATGGATATAAACGGTGTTTTTTTAAAGAGATGACTTAATTATTGTTGTCTGTTCTTCCACTTTTCTAACAGATGTTGTGGGATCATCTTTAACGTTTTCCATTATAATTGCCTCTCTTGCTTCATATTTTTTTGTATAAGTTTTGGGATTCGGTTTCATAAAAGATCCATAGGCTAACAAGTTCCTAACTAAGAATCTAAAATGTCTTTGGTTAGGTTGTTGCCGCTCCGGAAATTGTTCTTCGTATTCAAGTGCTGCAGCTTCTGTATTTCTGTTAGTTTTAAAATAAATTTCTAGCACATTCACCTTTTCATCATTGGAATAATTAAGAGCCATTATTGTAAATACTTAAAATAATAAAAACTTGAATTTTTGTTGTAGGCGTTCCTAACCGAGAAATAAGATGCACGCTAATTTTGACATTTACATTATTTAAATTATAAGATGCGTATCATTTGTTTTTTATGAAACGGGGCGGCCATTACGCAGTCTAGTCTAAGCCTACTATCAAATAAACAAAAATTATCGTTTTTAGAGCTTAAGCTATCTGAAAACCTAGACTTGTGATACATCAATGAAAAGCTCTTAAAGAGCTCTTTTTATAAATGTAAAAATCCAATATGGTGTCTGTATGAAAATCCAAAGTTTGGGTAAATATCTCAAAAACAAATAAAGTTAGAAAAATATTTTTATGAAATTAAATTCTTCTTAAAAAAGTGTTCTAATAATGTGGTAATCTTAAAACCGTAAAATTGGTAGTTTGCGAGCTACAGGCAAAAGTTAAAAATGCACCATTTTGGTTTTTCTTAATTATCTCAAAAGCCATAAAAGATAAATAAAATCTGAAAGCAGATTTAATTTTGCAATTAAATTGTCTAAAACTTTCCTAATTTAACCAACACTGTAGCTCTAATGGTTCCCGAGTTACCAATACATGTAGGCCCAATTTGGGATACACTGTATATGGTTGTTTGTTAAAATATTGGTTGGTGGTGTAGGCATGTAAACTAAATATTAACACTATTATCTTCTACTTGAAAAATCTTTTAAAAAAGCATGTTTAGTTTTTAAGAAATAAAAAATGTAAGTTTTTTTTCCTTACGAATCTTACGATTATGTTGGGGGTAAACCATGAACAATTGTACCCTAACACATAAAACTTTTTTGAAATTTACCTTTGCCGTATCTTTTATTTTACCAACTTTTTTGTAGTAAACTTTAAATGTATTTTATACTTTTTAAAATTTATTTAACAGAGGTAGGTTATAAATTTAAAATAGTTATTTTTAGACTTTCTGCTTATAAATCGATTGTATTATATCGATACTAAAGCTTATTTTAACGTATAAGTTTCTAAAGGGAAGGTTACACTTGGTTTTGCTATTTATTTTTACATTAGCTCAGACATCGTCGCATGAAAATCCTTCTTTTTATCTCTTCCACTAAAGAGAAAAAGGTAATTCCAAAAAGGATGTTGCGAAAATAGGTTTTTGTAGGATCCTTTTAGATTTTTACTGAAAAGCGTTTTAAAATGTATTCTCTATTTCGTAAATAATTTTTAAGCCAGTTATATTTTACTTCATTGTGTCTATACTTGTTGTTACAATGTGATTTTTCTTTGAATTTTCTTATCTGTCTCTTTGTCTGTTAAGTTTCTCCGCAAAATCCAGATAGTTATTATTGATATATCTAAAGCCTTTAACTAGGTCTGGTTGTATGTGTTTTTTAACAAAGTTTCTTTCTACAAAGTTCATATTCTATTTAATTGACGCATATTACCTACATATCCCTAAACATATCTTTCATGTGTAAAATATTGTCCATGTATAAAAGCTTCTTTTAAACTAAACAATTTGGATGGCTTCCAGTCTGACCATAAAGTGTTTTCCTTGCTGTGCGACTAGCTGCAGAGGATCTGTTATTCTCCCGTAGCCATAAACTTGCTTTACATCGCACCTGTAACTCTCAAGTGTCCAGACTTTGCTTGCCGACATATCTTCTTCTTCCAAATCTTTAAATATTTACTCTTACTAATAAAGTACTTTTTTGCGTTTGACACCCATAATACATTAATATTAAAGCTACATACCTTCGTGAACTGGCTCTAAATAACAAGAAAATATATGGTACATTTTTTATCATCAGAAAAAGAAATTAATAACGTTTTAAAAAAATACATTCCATATACAAACCTTATTTTAAGACAGCCTTTGTTTAAAGCTTTTTAAGTTTTTTTGGTCCCTCTTTCAATAGTTGCATCTGTTCCTTATTCTTTTTTATCATAATACCAGGAAACTCTGTGAGCTAAATAACATACCAGCAAACGTTTTAAAATAAATGTCACAGTACTCCAGGAGTCAGTACAGGCACCAGCTCTATTTCATCTTTGGAGTAACGATTTTCTACCTTTCACCATCAATTCCACCCATAGTTTTGCTGACTACTTTCACTATTCTGTCCCTTAGGTCAGTCTCTAATACTAAATTTGAAAATAAGCGCACAATAATACCAGTGTCTCGTTTATAAGACCTTTAATTAATATTGGGTTAGAG
>JAHBCN010026243.1:0-10718 GCA_019359885.1 Listronotus oregonensis | reverse complement strand
AAGGCTCTAAGTCGAAGAACTAACGTAGCAATAAGTTAAAAAATGGTGAAAATAGTTGCATAGTTGCAAAAGTTATAAATAATTAAAGATAAAAAAAAGGGTTTTTTAAAATTTTTTTAAATTTTTTCCGCTGATATCTCATAAGTTGTCAATTTTTTAAAAAAAAAAAAAAAAAAAGAAAAGGATATTTCGAAAAAAAACTTCCGACTTCCGGAACTATTATATATAATTTAAATTTCACGCTAAAAATGGCTTTTTCTACTACTGTATAAATAAGAAAACTTTGTGGCCCTAGAAAGCGAATGATAACAAAAAAAACCTTGTGTTACCTGGTTATTAAGCTTGCTAGCTACGAAAAATATTTTCAGCGCCTGGACAAAAAGTAAGAGTAAAAAAAAAAAATTTGCTTGTGGGAAATATTAGGATTTTTTTAAAAAAAAGTAATTAATTTTACAAAATTTTTTTTAAAAAACTAGGTTGGTTTTAAATTTTTAAAAAAGTAATTGTGCAATTTGAGCAATTAAAAAAAGAAATTGGAGGAATAATACTTGAATTAAAGTTTTTAAATTTGTTTTTGGGGGGTATCGTTATCACCTTTAACTACTTTTTATATTCATTTTTTTTTCACTGTTACTTCATTAGAGGAAAATATTGGTAGAATTTCTTAAAATCTTTTTTGGGAAATTTCTACCTTATTACTATAGGATTCAGCAATATATCCCCCCGCAACAGAAGAAGACTTCCAACCTCCATGCCTTTTTAAGACCAAAATATCGACACCCAAAGGGCATTAAAAAAGGAACGTGTTGACTTTCTTCAAAAAAAATGGCCAGTGTATCTACTGATGTCTTCAAGCTTCAAAAACATCGCAATTTCTTTAGGTACATTTGAAATATTGTTTTCCAATTACTTGATTAACACTTTTACCTCTTTCATAACGATACAATAAACGCTCATCTAGAGCTTTCCCTTTGGGGCTCAGCTTAATATATTCCTGTAGAAATCTGACATAAGGAACGGGGCCTTCATCATTGGTTACTACAAAGTTTTTTTCTTTATTTTTAGACTCCACTATTTTTACTATAGCCACGTCATTTCTTTTTTTTTAATCACTTAGCTTCATTCTGTTTTTTTTCGTCTGTCCGGCCCCCCCACCCTCCCATAATGGCTATTACTTTCATTGCAAATTAACTTTGATCAGGCGCGTTAAGTAAAAACTTTATGATTTTTTTTTTGAAAGTCCACTTTTTCGCACGCATTTGAGTGCGCAAAGCCCCCTTTTCCCGCATTTGAGTGCGCAAAGCCCCCTTTTTTTCCACACGGCGTGCGGAAAAAAATTTCTCCGGCGTGCGGAAAAGTGAAACTACTTTAAAATCTTATAGGTAAGCAAGATGTATATGTATTTTAGTAATTGTACATTTCATGCAATATACGAAGCCATTGCAAGTTTTAGTTTTTCTCTTTTTTTGTTTGTTACTTCGTAATTTTCAATATTTCAACTAAAACAAAAAAAAAAAAATTTTTTTTTTTACCCTGTATAATAATAATAAATGATTATGACAAGTAAAAAAAAAAATATGTAATTTGATGATTTTAACACTTAAAAATTTTTTTTTTCTTTTTCCCTATGAACAAGCAATTGCACAAATTTAAATTTTTTTAAAACAAACAAGCATTTTTTAATAAAAAGGGGGGAATTTTCTTTTTTAATTAAAAAAAAATCTGAAAAAAATAATTATTTAAAATGAGTAGTTCCGATGAGGAGCTACCAGATTCTACCCCGGATGCAGCAAATACCGTAATTTTTTTAATTTATTCCCCCAAAAAACTCGTGAAAAATATGAGAATCAATATAGTCATTTCGAAAACTGGTGCTCCAGCAAGGGGACAAAAAGTATTAAAGAAGAAGTGTTTTTGGCCTATTTTGCGGATTTGAAAAAAAAATAAAAACCCCCAATACTTTATGGGGGTAAGTACTCTATGTTAAAATGTGTCCTCAAAGGAAAAGGAACCTTGATTTAAGTTCATATTTTAAAAAAAAATCCCCAAAAAAGGGGGGGGAAAACCCAACCCCCAAAAAAACCCGATAATATTTTTCCTTCTAAAAAATTTTCTACAATTCTTGGATTAGCCGGTGGGGTAGGAAGATGAACTTACAAAAATAATTATTGATGACATACGGGGTAATGAAAATTTGATAGTGGTAAAAATTCCTGACAGTAAAAATAACACTTCCAGAATCTTTGTAGTGTCCGATGAAACAAATAACGGACTTTATCTGCAATTGTACCTTAAATATGCAAATTTGCGAAAACCAATACCTTACACAGACGTTTTTTTTCCAAAAAAAACAAGGGGGGCATGCGGGCCCCAAATGTGTGGGAATAAATTTAATTGGTAAAATGCCTTCAGAAATTGGTGCATCCCTTAAATTAAAAAATCAAAGAGTACCTGGACATAGTTTCCCCCGCCCCTCGGACTATTTTAAAGGGATTCTGGAGAAGGAATTCCAATGTCAAGCGATTGGGGGCAAATCAACGGCTATAGTGAGAGCTACATTGATGAATCCACAAATCAGAAAAAAGGATATGTCAATAAAATTTGAACCCTTATAAGCCGTACAATAGCGCTTCCATAAGCCACCGCTAAATGAAATTACAGGTTCTGCAATTAATTTACAATATGCAAAACTGTTCTTTTGTTGTAAATGTTATCAACAAAAATTTTTCCCATTTATAAATATGTTGTAGTAGTTCTTTCAGTTTAAAAATTTTTTTTTTTTGGGAACGCCTGTAAAAAAATTTTTTTTTCCCCTAACGCTTGCGCAAAGTACTTTCCCGCACGCTTTTTTTCCGGGGAAAGGTCAAGTATCACTTTGCGCACTTGTTAGAAAAATAACTATTGTAGCACGCATCCAAAATGGGTTCTTAGAAATCATTTGCTATTCCGAACTCAGCTGACGCCTCATGCGGAAACAACAAATTCGTCCTGAAAACCTTATCATTTAAGCCTATATCTTTCTTAGTTTCTTAGTTTTTGGTATCTAGAGTATAGATGCAATATAAAAATATAGTAACAATTAAATATAATTGTACTATTAGTAATTGAAAGAAACCCCACAGTGCAAAACTAAAAAAATTTTAAAAAATAAACCCCTTATTAGATATAAAAAAATTATTATAAAAAAACATACTTTTCCCCTTTATTTTTTGTTACATTATAACGAAAAAAAGAAAAACTTACTATCCCTAAATTCCCATTTTTAAATTGCACTATTTTAATTATTGTTTTTGGGAATTTAATTGTCTTTTGGGTCGACTTCGGTTAATATTTTCCCCGACGACGGGGAAAAGGGGGGGTTTTTTTGGAAAGGGGGGATGATTACCCCCATTCCCCCAATGACGCCTTTAAAAGGTCCACCCCTCTTTAAAAGGGACTAAACCAACAAACCAAATATAAAAAAGTCTGTTTACAGTACATTTGAAATAAACATCCACAGATGGAAAAATTAAACGGTAAAAGTGCAATTTTCCTGATTTTTAAAAACATAATTTCCGTGAAGGGCCATTACCGTTTTTTTTTCCGGTTAAAAACCCCCAAAATTTTTTAAAAAAAATCAATTGATAGAAGTTGTCAACAAATTTAAAAAATATTCCTTTTTTCCCCGGAGGCATGAAGGGCCCCCGGGGGAATTAAAACTTCAGAATTTTTTATGAATTGGGGAAACCCCAAATATTCCCGTTGAGACCTCCATTAATGTTTTTTGGGGGTGCCCAAGTTAAATAAGCTTTAATCAACGGGTTTGGGGGCAGGATGTTTAAATTTATTTAAAAATCGCTGAAGTTGAATTGCGATATTTGTCTGATTAAATTTAGAATTTAAAACAAGTGGGCAAATATAACTTAAATTTACTTTTTTCGTTTATCAAAGAAATTTTTTTAGTCGGAGTTTAAAAAAAAAATTTTACTTTTGGGATTGTCTCCACGGCATGACGAACTTTAGAAAAATGTATGTCGAATTCAAAGCTGGGACGAGTTTTTTAAAAAAAAAAAAATTGATTTACAGATGGGGTCCTATCGAAAAATTTTTTAAAAATTAAAAAAACAGGCTTCTGCTGAATATTTTTTAAATTTGGATTTGTTTTTTAAAAATTTTTGAGTGAAAGTCACCCTAAAATTGTTATGTTTAAATACTTTTTCTTAACTGACTCATTTTTAAAAAAACCCCGAAAAGGGCTATTTCCTTCCTTTTAAAAAGGGTATATTTATTATTTAAGTAAAAATTGTTTCCGAAAAAATTATCTCCTGTGGCTTGCAACGGAAACAACATGATCGTACACCGGGAATTAAAATAAATAAATATAATTTTTTTTAATGCGGCTATACCAAGAAAATTTAAAGGTGTAAACCCAATACTGTAGAACAAAATTGTCCGGCTTCCCGGGCGGGGAATGGGGGGGTTGGCCCCGCGGAATTTGCGCAATAATAGTAGGTGGGGCCCGGTTTCCATAATTCTTTGTTACTATCTAAAAATTTCATCATCAAATGTCAAATTCCAACATTCACTTTTTTTTTTTTTTTTGCACAAAATTGTTTGGGTTTTTAAAGGATACTACTTGGGAAAATTTTTTTAAAAATTTTTTTAAAAAATTAGATTTTATATCATCGATTTATATACCTTCTTTTTTAAAAGGTCGATTTTTTTGGGAATTTTTTAAATTTTTTTCCAAAAATTTTGTAAAAAATAAAAACACCCCCAAAAAATAAATTTTCCCCAAAAACCATTGGGGTTTTTTGGAAATTAAAAGGTATTTATTTGGGTTTTCTATCCCAATTTTTTTTGAAAAAGAAGGGCAAGATAGTGTAAATGAGTTTAATCTAATCCAAATTCGGTTGTACTTAAAAAGTAAAATTTTTATAACTGTTTTTTTGGGGATATACTTTTCACTTTAAAAAACATTATAAAACAGAATAACAGTGGTTAAAAATGTTTAGTAACCTTTGGTACCTGATATCCATTGTAATAATTGTAAATATTATGTGTGTACATATGTGGTTAAAAAAAGGTTGTTAATGCAAGTTAAAAAAACCCAAAAAATCTAATTTTTTAAACAAAGGGAAAATTGTCTCGAAAGTTCCCTCCTCTCCGATTTTGATCAAATTTGGTATACGGGGTTTTTTTGGGGCGCTGATTAAAATCAAAAAAACCCTTCTTTTTGTACACAATTTTTTTTTTTTTACACTAAAGTGGCACACGATATTTTATAAACCCCTTTTTAAACCCTTTTTTTTTTATTTATTTTACATCTTTTTTCCATTAAATGCGAACTTTTAATTTAAAAAGGCAAAAACCCTATTTGTTAAAAAAAATAAAAGTGCAAAAAAGGGGTAAAATAAAATAAAAAATTTTTTAAAAAAGGGTTTGTGAAATATTGTGTGCCAATTTGTGTAAAAAAAATTTTGTGAAAAAAAGGGGGGAAAATTTAAATAATTGTTTGATTTTCGATTTTGATGATGAATATCTCGAAAACGAAACATTGCCTTTTTTTTTTTTGATTTTAATCGCCCCCAAAAAACCTACCAAAATTTACTTCCTTTCATTCAATTAGGGGGGCCTGTATATATTAAAATTTGCCTCGTCTGCCCAGTAATCAATAATTTTGACCCTTTAAAAAAGTGTACTAAATTATTAAATAAAAAAAGTCCCCAAAGTAAACCTTATTTTTTTTTTAAAATCCACAGAAATAACAAACATTGTGGAAATCATCTAAAAGATAGTTAAAATTGCCTTACTTTTCTTTATTTCCTATAAAATTTTTCGTTTTCTATTATTCATAATTGATATATTATTATTTATTCGGTTACCAACTTACGTCTTATAAAAACCCCTTTAAAATTTAAAAAAAAAAAAAACTTCCCCAAAATTAAAAAGAGGGTATGTTCCCCTTTGGGTTTTCCCCAAACAAAACCTACAACCTCTAGTTATTTTGTTACGATATTATAAGTAACAAAAAAAAAAAAAATTTAAAATTTTCACTAAAAAAATAAGAAGGTTTTGATCAATCCAAAAACGGTACTGGGGGTCTCAAAAAAAAATTTTAATGTGTTGGCTAATTCACACGATTTATCAGTGTGTAAGTAGGAACACATTAAAACTGGAATTTGTTATTGCGCAGAATCGGCGGGGCCAACTCTGACAGTTATTTTCATACTGGGCTGGACATTTTTTTTTTTTTGAATGGGCCATAGCATTGGGCTTATTAAACCCTTTAAAATTTTTCCTTGGGTTACGAACCCCTTTTGGTGTGGGGGGGTTTTTTGTCTCCGCCCCCGTCTCCACGTCCTTTCGCCCGACCCCCCAAAGGGTAGCGCAAATGCCTGGGGGAACGAATCCTGGAAATAGCTTTTGCACCTGAAAATAGTATAAAAATTTGAAAATTTTTTGACGGTTAAAAAATTGATATTTATGTTATAAAAGGTCATGGCGATCCAGCAATCCTTCAAATTTCGACCTATAGCATTGCTGTCTTGGCGAAGATAGTGGAAAAAAATTTTCAAGATGAGGATGATGCTTTTTTGAATGAACACAAACTTATGAGCGAATGCAAACTTTAGGGTCGGACGGGCACGAGCGATGCTATCTTTAACCATCTGTATATTCACCATAACTTGGGGGAAGGTGCCGCTGCGGTCTTTTGCGATCTGTCAAAAAGCATTCGACTGTTTTTGGCCCCCCGATACGCTTTTTTAATTGGGGCAAAGGATTTAGAGGGGTTGCTCTGGAGGGTTTTTTTTTTCTTGGGCTTTTTTAGGGGGGTTTTTAAAATGTTAATTCTGACGAACTCGTGGGGGTTGGGTTATCAGGGTTGGTTCTGGGTCCGCTACTGTTCCTATCTACGTTAACGACTTGCTTTGCCCTTTTAAAGCTGGAGGGGTTTACTGTTTTTGCGGTGATACCACCATTCTTTGGCATGATACTGACATTAATCGGTTAAAGGGCAATTTGTTATTGACTTTGTAAATAAAACAGTGGTGTGATGCAAATTTATTACTTTTTAATAAATAATTATCTTTAAGACTTCAAAAAAAAATATTACGAATAACAACAGAGCTCGTGTGTTTTGTACAGGGTGTCCCAAACTGGGCGTTCTTATGGGAACCCCTTATTTGAAAGGGGGAGAAAAAAATTGACCAAGGTTGGGGGCTTAAATTTAATGAGAAAACTACTGGGCTAACAAAACTTTGCTATCCTTAACGTTTGGCCACTGAGGGCGTTTCTCAAATTTTGTCGATTTTTTAAAGCCCTATAACTTTCTTATTAATAAAGATAATTAATTTTGATAAAAACCTTCTCAAAGGCACTTTTTTTCGTAGAATTCATTGCAAAAAGGGAGATTTTTTTCGGGCGTTTAGATTTTCGTGCACCACCTCAAAATCATTTTTTTTTTATGGACCCCCCTTTTTATATTATAAGTTTTTTTAAAAGCCGGTAAAATTTCCTAAATTTTGATGTATGTTTGATGTTGTTATGTTTTTTCTTAAAAACCTTTAAACATTTTTAGATTTAAAAATTAAAATAATGTGCCTCCAAAAAAACCACATTGCCATGACTAATAAAATGACGGGGGGTGCTAACATGTTATGTTTAAAAAACCACATTTTTAAAAAATTGTTACGTAAAAAACAGGTTAGGGTGCATATGATTTTTTTTTTTTAATATTTTAACAGCTTCTGAATAGTTGAAATTGAAATTGTACTTGATATTGTTTGATAATTCCCCCAATTGTTTTTTTTTTAATTTTGGTAGTGTAATTTATTAATGATGTAAAAATAAATCTAAGTCATGTCCATCATTTTAAGTCAAGTAGTTTTATTAAAATAATGTGAATAAACTTGTAAACTAAGAGTTAATGTGACTTGAATTTTCCTATTAAGTTTAAATTGACTAAAAATCCAAAGGTATAATAAAATATATTAACGGATCTTCGCTAAACCCAACATAGTCAAAGGGAACATATGGCACCAAAATGAGCCATACGAGGGATTTTGTGCAGTAGATGGATTTAAATGCGGTTCCTTGCATTCGAAGTGTATAAACATATAGAAACTTTGTAAAACAAATTTAATTAATGGGAAATAAATAACTGCATTTTTGCATTAGAAAAATGCATTTTCGAAATGCATCTTAAAGTTTGCAACTATAAAAAAATTATAACTAGGTAAATAATGATGCAAATGGGCTCAATTTGTTACTCAGGGGTTTTCGAGGGCCTGGGGAGTACCTGGTGCGCGCTAAAGTATCGGTGTGGCGTGCATCATCTTCTAAACTTTTACAGCAAATCCTGCTAATGTCGGTCCAACTGTCGTAAAACTCCACTAGACAACGTCTACACTATCCAGGTGCTCCGTAGGCCCTTGCCAATCTCATAGTCAGCATGTCAGCGACTTTGAAAACTCCCGAGTAACACATTCTCATTTTTATCATTATTTACCTAGTTATACATTTTTTATAATTGCAGAAATGCAGGTTTTCATTTTCCAATAATTAAATTTGTTCACAAAGTTTGTAGACGTTGATACGAATCGAATACAAAAAACCGCATTCAAATCCATCTTACTGCACAAAAAATCCCTCGTTTCTTTGACTAGAATTTTTTGTACCTAAATCTAGCAAATTAAATTATTGACAAACAAAAGACTCAAAACTAAATGCATACAAAAATTATCCAAAAAGGCTGTAATAACTTTATAAATTACAATTACTTGAAAAAAATGATAAATGGTAATTTTCTAACCTTAAAAAATGTAATTGACATTTAAATATCGATTTTAAAATGCTTACGGCGCCAATGAATATTTCTAGGGATATTTTATTAAATTTTGTGCAACCTCTGAATAGGCAACCCGCTACATTTTTGGTCACGTGGTTTACAAACATTAATGAAGATCCTGTATGAAAATTTTGAAAAGTTCTGTATGGCGAATGTTACGCCAGAAAGCAACAAAAACGCTCCAGGCGGCAAGAAACTTGTATTTTCAAGGATATCCCAGATAGCAACCATCCAGGGATGTATTTGCCTGAACTTACCATAATCTCCCAAATTTTGGCTCTTAACAAACCCAAGAGCAAATTATGCTCAAAATCAAAAAATTCAAAACGAAAATGAAGTAAAAACTCTAACCCTATTGGGCACTTTATATGAAAATAATGGTACAACTTCCACAAGAAAACTTGAAGCAGAGACTGGCATATCCAGAAAACAAAAAACCCCAGGATTTTTAAAAAAAAAACAAATTTAAGCCTTATCGAACCCGGAAAATCCTTTTTTTTTCTCCCCGGGGTTTTGATCGAAGAACTCGTTTTTTTGAGTGGTTTTTAAAAAAAAAACAAAATGAACCAAATTTTTTTTAAAATTTTTTGGTCTGACGAGGCTTCGATTAGTAGTGCGGGGATATTTAATTTTTGGGGTTTTAAAGATTACACTTGGTCCCAAGAAAATCCCCATGCGCTGTCCAAAACAGACAAAAAAAGGGAAAATTTTTGCTTTAATGTTTGGGTGGGAATTTTTAGAGGACAATTCATTGGACCCCCATTTATGATGAACCGCTGAATTCTAGACAATATTTGGATATTTTTTTAAAGGGGCCAGGTTGAACCATTTTGGAAAATATTCCCCTAAAACTGATACCCCGAAACTTCTTCAGCATATGGTGCCCCCGCCATTGTCAAGGACCATAAACGATTCCCTTTAAAAAATTTAGTTTGGTAAAAAATTTTTTGGGAAATAAAAGGGGATAATTTTGGTTTCCTTTTTTGGAAACTACTTCCCTTAGATTTTTTTTTTTTGGGGTTTTTTTTGAGAATTCCTTTTTTAAAAAAAAAATTTTAATAGGGGGAAAAATTAGAAAACTTGGAGGTGCTTTCCGGGTTCAAAAAATAAAAACTTTTTGAATTTTTGCTTTTAAAAAAGATTTTGAATTTTAAAAAAAAAATTTTAACTTTTTTAACATTTTAAATTTTTGTTTATTTATTACTTTTTTTTTAAAAAATTTTAAAAAATTTTTTTAAAAAAATAAGTTAAAGTTTTTTTTCAAAGGGGGGCTTTTTTTTAATTTTATTAAAAAAAAAACTATGAGGGAAACTTTTTATAAAACTTTAAATTGGTTTTAATCATAAAATTTTAGCATCCTATGTCATTTTATTTGTCATGGAAAAGTTGATTTCTGTAGGCACATTATTTTAATTTTTTAAAACGTAATATTTCTAATGGTTTTAAGATAAAAATAACAAGTGATACATTAAAATTTAGAAATTTTACCAGTTTTTTAAAAATCTTATAATATATGGGGTTGGGCCATAAAAAAAAATTTTTTTTTGGGGGGGGTGCAGAAAATCTAAACGCCCTGTAAAAAATCGCCTATCCAATGAATTCTACAAAAAAAATGCCTTAAGAAATTTTTTTTTTAAAATTAATTTCTTTATTAATAAAAAAAAAAAGTTAAGGGCATTTAAAAAATCGACGAAATTCGAGAAACGCCCTCTAGTGGCCAAACGATAAGAGATAGCAAAAAATTTTGTTAGCGCCGGGGATTTTTCCCATTAAAAATTTTAGCTCCGGACACCTTGGTCAATTTTTTTCTATCCCTTCAAATAAGGGTTTTTTCCCATAAGAACGCGTTCCCGTTTGGGACACCTGTACATTTAAAAAAAAAAATTTT
>JAHBCN010026242.1:0-10796 GCA_019359885.1 Listronotus oregonensis | reverse complement strand
CCCCGGTTTCGTAATCAGCAGGAAAAATTACCATGGAAAACATATGTCTCATGGAAAGTATACCCAATTTTTTGTGTGTGGCTGTGGTATTTACCTATTTAGTTTAGAATAATAGATAACCTTATAATATAAATATACAAAATAATATTTAAGACATAATTACGAATAAATTATTTTTTGGGCTTTTTACTAGAAATGGAAAAATAATTTAACTTAAAAAAAATACGGATTAAGTACTAAATTTATTAACTTACACTTACATTTTTTTTTTCATACATTCACTTAAATTCATATACTAGAGTGGTAAATTTTTGTGCATTTATTTTCTTTAATTTAATAATGCTCCTTTATGGGTACTTAACCTTGGTAAACGAACCAAAATATATATAAACAGTATTTCTGAATAAAAAACTGAAAAACTTTTTCTTTAAAAACAATATATTTTTAGTACTATAAACAAAGCCAATGTGTAGCTTTATTTTAAAGAAAAAAAATTCTTATTGACAGTATTTTTTGTCTTATAACGACCAGTAACTGACTCAAGAGTAAAAAGACCTACCAGACTTCTGGCATGTGATGGTTTAGTCGGCGTGGTATTAAATTCTAGCTTAGTTTATAATACATTTAGTATAGGTATAATAAATTTTATTAGACGCCCGTTAAAGGTTAGATGTAATCGGATATCCCGAGAGACAGAAAGGAGAAGCTGATATTCTTAAATGCTATTCGGTAGGAAATTCACATTACAAGTCTGCGTATGTGTCTGTGAGTTAAACTATTGTTGATAACGAGCTGAAGACCAAAATTAATAAAAATAATTAAGAAGCGTAGTTTGTAGCCTAAGATAGGCTGTACATTTTATTTAATTAGGTTACCAATTAAAACGCAAGAAGATGGTAAAAATTAACTTAAACATTATAAGAATGTATTAAAAAATTACGCCGCCGTTTTTATTAAAATGGTTTCGTTTCATTAAGGACTTTAAACGCACAAATAAACTGCGGTTGGTTAATTTATACAGGTCCACATACGTCTAACTCTACTTAAGCAACTAGTACAATCCATATCTAAATAATAATATAGGTAAACAACGTTGTAGAAATTATTATTTACCTTATAATCAAGCCATTAATTTAAGGGTGACAAAGGAAAAAATAACAGAGCTAAAGTGTATAACATTGGTCCAAAAAGTCAGTAACCATGGTAAAAAATGCAACTGACTAATGGGGAGCCCTTTTTCCATTTTTTTTTTGTTTACGTTATTCTTAAATTAGAATGAACCAATTACAGTAAATAAAGAATGTTACTTTTAAAGAAGCTATAACTTAGTGTTAATATAGTAGGATGAAAAGAGCCGAGTTGCTTGCTTGCTTGTCTGGTTTATGGCTTTGCTGCAAGGCAACCGCCAGCACGATTTGGTGGTGGCTCCGATGTTGTCTGGCTCTAAACCATATCGGGGCCTCCCTTTTCTTCTTTGACTGAGCTTTTTTTTAGGTGCTGTGAAGGAGTTAAAATATATTCTGCGCTATTGAGCAATTATTGAGCGACTGGGCTATGACTGGCTTAATGAGGTTTTGATTAGCTAAAAGCACTACATAGGTGGTTGGATGGGAGGAAATGTAGACAAATCAAAAGGAAAAAGGAGACATATAAAGCGAAAACATTACAATTTTATTCGATTAATATTTAAAAAAGGGCATGATTATGTTAATTGAGTTTTCACTTAGATTAGAGAGAATTGTATTAATTGATATGGGGGGTTGAAAAATTCATCTTTGTAAATTCACTGTATAAATCAAGATTCGAACAACATTAATGGGACATTCGAAAAAAATATGATCCAGTTTTGATGCATCCACACCACAAAGAGGCCTTTTTTTTTAATTTTAAATAAATGTCGTTGGTTAAGGTGACCTGTACGCATTCTAATTATTTTTGGGGTGTGTCGTCTGTCTTTATAGGGGAAAATCTGCAAACCATTTTTTACTCGGAAAATTTGTTTGAACTTTTGATTTTTTTTATAGTTTTTATTTTTACAAGTGAACTCCAATTATTTTTAAAATTTTTTTTAAGACGCTTTTAATTTGATTATAGTTTTTTTGGGAATCAACCAGATTTTGGGGGGGTTTAAACTTTTCCATTTGGCTAAGATGTCTGCTTCAGTATTGCCCGGGAAAATCAGAGTGTCCTGGGAAACCATGAGAGTCGGATATCAAAGTTATTTTCATTGGCTAGGAAAATTATTTCTTTGTTCTAAGTGTCCAGTAGTCCTGGAGGCACTCAGATGGTATTTTATTAATTTTTTTTTTGGGTAGCACTTTTGGAATCAGAGAAGATAATTACCTTTTTTTAAATGTTTTTGAGTAGCTATTTTCACCCCCCCTCATGTATGGCTATGATTTTAGCCTTACAGATGGAGATAGAGTCGGGAAGTCTTGAAGAGAACTTGTATTTTATTTTGGGATAGTTATACCGTAACCCACCTTTTTATCCTTTTTCGAAGCATCAGTGTATATAAATACAAATGAATCTTTATATTTTTCTGTAGCTAAGGCGAATTTTTCTCGAATCATTAGTTCATTCTTATTAATACCCAGTCTATAGTTTTTAGGGGGTTTAAAATTTTGAAGTCTATTTCTAAGCACGGCATATTAAGTTTTTTATAAATGTTTGCAAAATATGGAAAAAAATTGAAAATAGCTAAAATCAAATATGGTATATTTAATTCTGATTGGAAAGTTGGTGGGGAGTATTAATTTACTGCGTAGTTTTAAAAGTATTATAACAAATGGGTGATCTCTAATATGTATTTTTCTGGCTAATAGTTTGGTGGATAGAATTTCCGCCTCTGTTCGAGGTCAGTGGTAGCTGTTTCTGCTAAGAGTGCAGCTTTTGGGTTTAGACTTCATGCATCCAAGGCTAATTCGTACCCCTTTTTTTTAAAAGGTTTATCTAATTTATTAAGATTTTTTTTATTGACAGGTTTTATAAAAATGGATCCAAAATCCAGGTGTGAAGTTACCAATGCATGGAATGCTGTCAACAGGGTGTTGGGTGCTCCACCACACTCTGCACAAAGCTTTGAGGATATTTAGAGATTTTTTTGCCTTGTTGTATATATGATTGATATGAATGTCCCATTTTAGGTGTTTGCAGGTAAATTCCTAGATATTTTACATGATTTTGTACTGTAAAGTATGATTATTGATTTTGTTTTTTGGAGGTGTTTTTTTTCTTTTACCCTTTGTAAACCAAAACAGCTTCACATTTTTCCAATGATAGACATAATTCATGTTGTTTTAGGTAGGTGTAGACTTGTTCTAGTGTTGTGTTTATTTGGGCACCCATGACTTCTAAGTTAGAGCCTCTTACAAAGAGAACTAGGTCATCTGCATAGCCTATAAGTTTGGTATTATTTAAAGGTAATTTGAAAAGATCATGTATGTATATGTTAAAGAGAATAGTACTTAAAGGACCCTGAGGGATGCCTTTGGTTGCTAAATAAGGACCCATAAAGTTTCCATCAATGCTTCTACTGTAAATCAATCTTTTGAGTATTCTATAAATAAGGTTATTTATGTCTGTGGGAATATTAACCCTTAGTTTTCTATATATGTGTATATATTAACATGGTCGTATGCAGATTTAATATCCAAGAAAATGGCAAACGGTTTCCAAGAATTAAAAGCGTCAAAAAAGAGAGGACAAAAAAGGGCCCCATTATCATATATTTCCCCCTTTCCCTTTTCGAAATCCAGCTATTTCATTACCAAAGGTATTCCTGTGTTCCAACATCCAGTCTAGGCGGTTTTTAATCATTATTTCCAAAGTTTTACATCCACAAGAGGATAAAATTATTGGGCGATAATGTCTGGGAAAAGATGGGTCTTTATTCGGTTTTGAGGGTTATAACGTTGAATTTTTTCCAAGAATTTGAGTGTATGTCCCATTAAGAAGTTGTTATAATTATTTAATAAAATTTGTTTTTTTCTAAAGATTCTTAATCATAGGGTATGCCAGGTCGTCCATGCCTGCTGCTGATAGTTTTTTATCTTTAAAGCGTTATTCAGCTCATGTATAGAGAATAATTTTTGAATCATTTTCAGGTGTACAAAGTTGAAAAGATGGGTCGATATCGACTGAAGACATCTTGAAGAGTATTGCCTTTTTGTATCGTCCGAAATTGAAAGGTTGATGTTTCTGTTTTTGTTATTATTTGAAAATTTTTTTTAAATTTTTTTCCAAATATATGTGACATTAGATTCTCTGTTTAGTGTTCCGCAGAATATTGGGAAATTTTTCTTTATTTCTAAGGTTTTTTCTTTCCACCGCTATGATTTTTTGTCTTTATGTAATTTTCAGGGTTGGGGATCTCTTCAAATTATTTATTGCTTTTTTTTTCCTTTTTTCCATGTGGAACATTCTTCATCCCACCATGGGTTGTTTGTTTTACGAGGAGGCCACACACTTTAATGGGTATTGCTTCCTGAGCTACATCATCCATGATTTTAATGGGTTTATCAAGTAGTCAGTGTCCAAGTTTCTGTCGATTAACTGGATTGTTATTTGGTTTTGAAATAAGTCCCAATCAGCTTTCTTGAAATTTTAATGGGGTATGTACCCGAACATTCTGAGTTAAATTTAAAGTGTGTATGGATTGATTTCAGAAATGTGGGGTAGTGGTTGTATTGCCACAGTCTTGAAGAACACTCCATTGCGAGTTGATTGCTAACTGACTGCTAATGATGGTTATATCGAGTGCACTAAGATTGGAATTTGGATTTTTAAATAGAGTTGGGGACCCGTCGTTCATGACAACTAGGTCTTTATCCATAATAAAGTCGCTTAATATTTTTCCTCCTCTGTTGGTAGGTGAGTTATCCCAAAGGGGGTGGTGTGAATTTAAATCTCCCATTAAAATGATTTTATTTGTGTTTATATTTTCCGTGAGCTCTTGAAGCAGCTCTTCGTTAAGAGCCGAGTTTAAGCCGTCATCAGTGCTATGACATTTTTCCAGTGCAATTTGGTTATTTAATACCAATATTTACAATCCCTTGCGGCCTAACACCCTAGTGTATACAGAGGGTAGTTATAAGGGCTAAAAGTTGTGGTATTTTTCCAGTGTCTCACCCGACGTATTTTCAAGAATATTATCGATGAAGGCCTTTACCCAAAAATATTTGCCACTTTTACCACTTATAATTACTCTCGGTATCCACTAGGATGTCAGCCTGCGAGGGATTGTAACTATTGGCATTAAATAAATACATTGCAACGAAGAAATGTCATATCACCGTTGACGGCTTTTTACCTAAATTTTTACCCCTGTCGTCCACCCGCTTTATATAGAACGTGTCCGCTTTTTCGGATATTGTTTAGTTATGTAAATACCTCCTAACCCGGCACGTTTTGAAGCCTATTATCGATGACGGCCTTTACCTGAAAAAAATTTGCCACTTTTACACCTCTTGGACTATTACCCTTAATATGACTCAAAAATAGCTCATAATGTAATTCTTAACATAAAAATTAACACTAGTGTGCAAAAATTATTTAAAAAGTAAAACAATAACAAGTTTACAACAGTTGAATTATACAAACCATAATAGGAAACCTCTTTCTAACTTACTCGTATTAATGATAAATTTTTAAAGTGAATGATAAATTTTACGAAAAATTGTACCTAAATAATGCATATAAACTTCCGGAACGAACAGATATCCCCTACAATTTGATAATAAAAAGGATAGTTAATTGTACAGTTTATGGGGTAAATAACCTAGGAATTGCCAGGTACAAAGTATTTCTCGCTGAAATATGGATTTTAAAATGATCGTGTGTTTTTAGATAAAAATTGTTTGTAAAATGGAAGAATCTTAAAGATACTAAGAATTCCTTAAAATGCACAGGTTTTATAAAAAATTACTGTTATCTTTTGTATGTACCTTTTATTACTAAAATAATTTTACAGCAAAAAAAAGATTTTTTTAATTCGTTTAAATCATTTTTTAAAATTATTTCTGAAAACAAAAAAAAAATTAACAAATGATTTAAAAAATGACTGTCCATTTTTTTTAACAAAATTGAATTGCCAAATTATTGTGCAAAAATTATCAAGCCGATTTTAACCAAATTGGCCATATATTAACGTATTTAAAAAAATGGAATGACCCAAAAAATTATGCAGAAACCTAGTTCTTTGCCTTTTTTTGTTTATTGCTATTTTGAAACAAGCGTAATATATTTTGCAATTTCTAACTAATCCTGTTTTATAAAAAATTTAATTACGAAACTTTTCGTTTTCTATATTTTTTCACGTTTTCACGTTTTGTTTATTTAACCAATTTCCTTAATTTTTTAAAGGGGCATATCTTAATTCTTGATATATATATATATATATATATATATATATATATATATATATATATATATATATATATATATATATATATATATATATATATATATATATATATATATATATATATATATATATATATATATATATATATTTAAAGTTTTTAGCATAAATATGCCTGTCACTTCGTACAACCAACAACTCCCAATGGTCAAATTTGACTTATTGTAGGCTTTGCTTTAATCGAAATATTTAAGTGGCCGCCCTGCTAATTTGAATAAAAAATCTTTCATTTTGAATATCTTTTCGTACCTGAATAAATTCTTTTACAATTTTTTATTCCATTTATACTAGTATTATAAATAATCTACTTTTATAAGATTTTCTACCCGGAATTAAAATAAAAATTCTCTTTTTGAAAATATCAATGTGCGTAGTTTTCATTTTTTCAGATACACTTACTATAAGCGCAACCTAAAATAATAAAAAAAAAAAATTAAAAACAAGAAAATGTTTAAAAGAAAGTCTCACCTCGATAGAAAGAAACTCTTGGGGTGCTTTGGTTGGAAAATCCTCTATATTTTGTCTGGTAAAGATAGCAGATTCCTTTGATTCTAAAGCCTATATTCTGGCGTTGAGTTCTGGTGAAATACCATTGTTAGAATAGTTGTCATTATCACTATCCGACAACATTTTAGCTTTTTTCTTAACACAAATTTAAAAGTTCGAACGGGAAATTCATAATTGTTTGAAGGTATGCATCATTGCTATACCCTTATCACCAGTAAATGTTTGTATGGTACAAGTAGCACAATTTTGAATGGTTTCAAAACAATAAATGACATTTCTTTAAAATTGTTGGACAATGTTAAAATCTTGGACTTCCATTATCTTTATAACATACGGAACGAGGTAAAACGTCGAAATCAGGGATTGCCGAACACGCATGGTCAAAGCAACCCCGTATACAATGGTCGGAAGCAAAAATTATTCATAAAGAAACCCACTGGAAGAAACGAACATTTAAAAAAGCTGTAATAATTGCAAACAACCAAAATGTATTTAGCAAACCTAATGTCCACATTCCGAATATCTGGCAGCCGTTGCTGAACCGTGACAAGTTGGTCAAGCTTCGGTGAACAAGGGATAGTATATAAGTCGTAGCTTTTAAAAATAGTTTTTAGTTATCACTTGAAAACGGTTGGATATACATCACTAAACGAAACGTTGTGAAACAAATAACAAATAAAGACAATGGAAGTCCAAGATTTTAGTGTTATTGAAACCATAACATTGTCTAACACTTTTAAGAAAATAAATGACATATTTTGGCATGTTTACTATGTTTGAAAAAATTAAGTATCTAATTTCATAATAACGTTGTAGTTGTAAATAAAATGGTATATAAACCTCAGAGGGAAATTTTTATTAACGTCTCGAGACAAAAGTTAACTAACCAATCTCTTGACAGTAATGAAACACTATCCTTATCGGCATGTAATATACTATTTTAAGCTTTCTTGTAACACAAAAAAGTATTAATTTTTAATGAAAAATAAAATGCCGTAATTTTTAGGGTTTCTAGAACCCTGAAACTAAAATGGAAAATATAAAATACATGTCTTGTCTAAGATGGTGTTTGTGGCTCTATATTTTAAGAAAACTGGTAGCTTCGTTGCATGTTTTCTTAATAATCATGCTAGAAAACATCTTATGTAATCTATATTTTTTATAATATTTTATTTAACAATGCGGGAAAAAGTAAATATTTAAAAACACTAACAATAAGTGGGTTAGAAATTATTTTATTAATTTTCTTTTCATTTAGTTATCATGAAATTTTTATTATTTAACTTAATTTTTTAGTATTTCTATCCTACTCTACTATTTGCTTTGCTTTAATGTGAAGTAGGTCAGGCAATATGCACACTTTTTCCCATTTAAAAGGCAACAAATCAAAGTCCAGCCCAACAATTCGACTATAATTTTTCAGGAAATTGTGCAATTCATGAAATTTCGAGTATCTCGTTATTTATCACTGAGCAAGAGCAGTTAGTTGTATTTTGTACAGATAAAGCGAGAAGCAGAAAAAAGTACATATTTTTATATATTTCAAGTTTAACTATTTAAATAATAATTTTTAATTTGCATAAATAAAAAGGAGATCTTTAAAAGAACAGAATTCCCTATAAATGTATTTCTTTATAAAACATTTTTTTCATTAAATACCCATAGGAGTGAGACTATATTTTATGATAGTGACATATTTTTCAAGTTAAAAAATATATTTTTCTCAATGTAATATTAAAATCTTGCTATCTATGGCAAATATTGTTAAATATTTAAATATTATGTGTATATACCGAGTGTTTTAAATTCTACCTTTACTATTGGAAACGAGGAGATAAAAAGATGCAAATCGTGGCAAAGTTACGCATTTATGTGACTAATAATATGCCGTTTGAAAAATTTTAGAAGTTGCCTATTACTGGGACTAATACTATGTTGTTTCCTGGGTTTTAATTAAAAAAAAACATCGATAACATTAAATTATAAATTTGAAACATACTGTATAAATATTTCTTTGCTAAAAAAGAGTGTTAAAAATACCAATCAACGAGTTCAAGCATTATTCCAAAAAGTAACTTGTTTTTGATTTTTATATATAATTCTTTCTAAATTATTTTAAGTTTCTTCTAGATTTATTTGGAAACAATCAATTTATTTTTTTAATAATCATTAAAACAACGGGTTTTCAGTAAATTTAGTAGTAAATTAGTCCGATATATGCTTATTCTATATTAACGAAATTTACAGAAGTAAATATAACCAGATATAGGAAGGTATAAAATTATTTTTATTACTGGACGTAATGTTTACCTAAGGATAATCCTTTGAGCCTAAGATCATACTGGTGTTAGAAAACGCTACGGCATATATGAAAATAAAAGAGAATTTCTATGCACTGTGTTCTGAAATCGAAGAAACATTTTTTAAAACTTTCCAACTCAAATTTCATAAGTTTTACACACAACATTTCGGTTAGTAATATATCTCCAACCGACTTCAAGGGATCACTAAACTATTCTTAAAAGCAACGACTTATTATACTTCCGGGTTTACCGACGCTTGACCGACTTTTTCACGGTCTAGCAACGGCTGCCAGATATTCGGAATTGACAGTAGGTTTGCTAAACACATTTTGGTTTTTTTGCAATATTATTACAGCTTCTTTAATTTTTTTCTTTCAGTGGGTTTCTTTTTTGAATGATTTTTTTTTCTTTGGCCATTGTATGCGGTGTTGTTTTGACCATAAAATTCCGGCAATCCCTGATTTCGACGTTTCACCTTGTTCCATATGCTTTTTGTGTTCTTTAACTCTTATTTCGAGTGATCCTTTTGTTTCCCCTATGTATCCCTTACCACATTCAAGGGGGGGTTTGGTAGATACAGTCATTATACGAGACATTGTTGTCCGGTCTCGTCTTGGGGAAAAATACTTCCTAAAAATGGTTTGGGATTTAAATGCCGGTTTAATATTATACTTATTCGCGATTCGGCGGATTTTTCCGAAGTTCCTTTTATATACGGGGTTGTCATAAATATTTGGTCCTGTCAGTACCGGTTTATCCACTGGGCGGTTTGGGCGACCACCCAGGGGCCCGTGCTATATAATAAAAATAATTTAAAAAATAAAATATAAAAAAAACCGTTTAAAAATAAAAAAATAAAATCAAAATCCGCTTGAAGAAATAAAGACCTCCATTGAAATTTTAAGCGAACGATATAAAACCGATGTAGATGAAACCCAAGAGAATTTGCAAAGAAATAACTAATTTTTTAAAAATTATGCCAAAACCTAGAAAAAAATACAATTTATGAAAAATTTGTGGTCATCCAGGATGCAAAAAGGAACTTTTCCGAATATTTTAACTTTATTGCAAATTTACTTGCAAAATAACCATATCTAATGCGTCAGGCGAGCGATCATTTTCAGCATTAAAAAAAAAAAAAACATATTATTAACTTTAGTTTTTTTTTTTCCCGACTGTGTTATTAAATTAATAATTTTTTTTAAATTTCCTGGGTTTTTCGGTCATTTTTTTTTTAAAATTAATTTAAATAAAAAAATTTAAACATTTCTTTGACGTTTCGGTTTATTTCCAATTAAACCATCATCAGAATCTAGAACAATAAGATGTTCTTAATGTCTTTATATATACAATTGGAAACAAAAAAAAAAAACAAAAATTAATTAAAAAAAAAATATAAAGTTACATACCTTTTTCCTTTTTTAAACTTACACTATCTAAATAAGATTTAAAAAATTCAAAAAAAGATAAGAACCTACACTTAAAAACTAAAACGATGAAACTATTCCGCTTTACATCTTGAATGTTAGTGATGAAAAATAATATATTTTATAAATGTTGGGTCT
>JAHBCN010026241.1:0-10870 GCA_019359885.1 Listronotus oregonensis | reverse complement strand
TTGGTGGAGAATAGTATATGCCCCGCCCGCCCGACTAAATCATTGTTTGACAAATAGTTAAGGTTTAAGTTTTACCCTGTTGCCAAGAGTGTTCATTTTTACCTCTTTGTTAAATTTAACCCATTGTTAAGTCAATTGCTAAGCTTAACAACGCGTTTATCACTCGGCCGTAAGTATATTATATTAACGTGTCTTATTGGCAAAAACGCTCTTCCATTTTTTTATGCGTCAAATAAATATCAAGGCAGCAAAAATGTTCGCTTGAGATTAGGTAGTAATCGTAAAAAATAATTATTAAGGTAATTTTTAAGATCTATTTATTTTTTTTAACAAAAACAATATTTGTTATAATTTTCACTGTTCTTAACAATTGTGTGACCACAGTGCTTTTGTTAAAAAATAAAAAACAAAGTCTTCAAACACAAAAGTTACCTTAAATATAAGAATTTATTATCCTTATGTATTATAATATAATTCTAATTCAAACAGAAAAATTCAACTTCAGATGATCATTTATTAATATATGCTATTTGTGTCTGTATTTCTATAAACTAAATAAAAAAATAATTTCAGGGATTTATTTCTTCGGTATAGAATTTAAAACTTTTTATTTTGCTGCTTTTGGTTTAAATTTAAAATATAATTAAAATTATTATGACCTTAGAGTCAAACGCTATGTTAGCTAAGTGACACGTTTGTCGGTTTTTTTTTTGTTTAACAGCTGAGTATGAGAATGAGCCAAATTGTGAGGTCCCACCTCGTTACGTCACAGATTAAAAAGACTTAAGCCAATAGGCTCTATCAGTATAGTAACGACAATCTATTGACGGTTATTGCATAAAGTATAATAAACCGTACGGTCCAGGAGCCATTATCAGATTTACATGACCAATTTCTTCTCAAGCGAAAATTGGTAGAATGCATCAGAGGGTTGTATTATTAAGCTTCGTGAACGTCAGCTGCGGGTCCTTTGGGACAATGAGCCGCGTAGCCTTTTTAATAATAACAAAGCAGTAATTTTAAAATGATGATGTTAATTCACAACTATCTGGTATTTTTATTGTTGTTCATAAATATGAGGCAATAACATAAGTAACAATTTTTAAAAATATATTACGGTGTAACCAAAAAACTTATTTTTTTTACCATGGACGTAGATTTGCATGCTCTGCAATAAACTTTAAAAGAATTTTTGTCCAAAATAATTAGGGAAGCCAATAATTGACACCTTTAAAAATTACATGGAATTTTCTATATTCCGCCCGACGATGCACCACCCGGCATATTCACTTATTTCCTTCCAACTAAAAACTTGTTAAACTGTAGCTAACCCAATATCTTATAGAAAAAAAAATCAGATGACTATAACATGGTGCATTTTGCGTAACTGGTCGCTCGAACATGAAAAAAAAACTTTCAATGATGTTCTCTCAACTAAAAAACCTGGTGATAGCTTATATGAAACTATGCAAAAATATATATGTCAGTTGCCTGTATCTCGGTGCAAAAACCATCAGCTGATACTTGGAAAGTTGTAGCGCAAGAGTTAGGCGGAAGCATCTATCGCCTATTTAAATGCATCAGCTGACCAATTACAGTAGTATATTAACAATCATTTTAGAAATATTTATCTGGGGGAAAATGATATATCTTAAATTATTCTCATTATGCACCATGTTATAGTCAGTTGATTGTGTTGGGGTCAATTATTGGCTTTCCTCATTATTTTGGACAAAAATTCTTTGAAGTTAATGAAGAGCATGCAAATCTACGTCCATGGTAAAAACTTTAAATTTTTCGGTTATACCGTAATATATTTTGGAAAAATTGTTACTTTGTTATCGCCTCATATTTATGAACAACAATAAAAATACGAGTTAGTTGTGAATTAACGTTGTCATTTTGAAATTTAGTGCCAATCATTATTAAAAAGGTTACCGCGGCTCATTGCCCCAACGGAATCGCAGCTGACGTTAACAAAGCTTTATGATACCTTCTGATGCATTCTACTAATTATCGCTTAAGAGAAAATAATTGATCAAATTTTTACCTGGCTCCGGGACTAATACTAGTTGTTTGTGACAATTTTAACAAGAGGAACAAAAAATTAAATAAAAATACAACTTTTGTTACAATTTAAATATGAATCCGGTTCATAAAGCTTTACTGCTTGGTTTTTAACATTTTATGATCACAACCCTATACTGTTTTACCTATATCAATAAACTCCACTAGTATTTTACGACTTGCTATTACAAAACAAAAATGTAACATCAGCAACATTGTTATATGTTACTCCAAAATCTGTTTAACAAAGATATAAATAAACGACGTTGTTAATATGGTATTAAATAATATCTGGAATATGCTTGCATTCGTAACGTTATTGAAAATAACGAAAATATGTAGTTTGCGACAGTCCACGAAGGCTGATGCCTAAGTACTAACGTACCGTGGGTGTCTTAAGTGTGGTAAGGGGAGTTTGTTCACACGGGACTTAAATATTTGGAGATTGGGAGGAAAAGGAAAAACTTGGCGGGTAGCAGGTTCCATAGTCTTGACACTTTAGGGATGAAGGAACAAAGAAAGCGGGAAGTTCGGGGCCTCTCTAACTAAACTGTAAAAGAATGCATAAAAGTTGCACTACGAGTTGCTCTGTTGGGAGCTGCCAGAGAAGGAATTATACTGGCCAACTGCTCTGAGCAGAAGCCGTGAAAATACCTATAGAAGAGCGACAGATCCCCCACAGCTCGACGGTGAGCAAGAAGAGGATGCGCTTCTGTGAGCGTGGGATCATAAATAAGACGAACGGCTCTTCTCTGAATGAAGTCCAGAATGCTAAGTGTTGTAGGGGAAGCCATTCCACAGACAATACTCTAAAGAGGGTCTAATTCGGGATACAAACATGCTTTACAGATTGGAAGAAGAGAAATTCTTTTTGGCTCGAAAGAGAAATCCAAGCTTTTTTGAAGCTGCCGAGGCTATGGATGTAATGTGTTTGTCTCAGTTGAGGTGATTCTCAAAAGTAACGCCGACAAGATTAAATGACTCTTTGTTCTTCAGAACTTGGCCGCCCATATGTAACGGATGAGCATTGGCAGACTTTTTTCGCGACAGCGAATATGACTGTGTTTTCGAGGCATTAAACTGTACATGATTGTTGGCGTCCCAATCCAAGATAAGTTTGAGGTCTTGTGAAAGAGATATCTGCATTGACCTGCGCCTGTTTTCCAAATCAGAATTACATTGTGTCTTAAGGAATTGAATACTAGAGTGAATAGTACAATCGTCAGCAAAACTATGAATGGGATTAATTGTGGAAGAGAGAAGATCGTTAATGTGTAGAAGAAACAGCGTGGGTACCAGCACTGAGCCCTGGGGCACCCCAGCATTAATTTGGTAGAAGCTGGAAGGATGGCCATGTACAGTAACTAATACAGGTCAATTAAAAAGGAAACTGGAAAGCCAAGAGCAAAGATAAGATGAAAAACCATAAGAAGGAAGTTTGTTAAGAAGCCCATTATGCCAGACCTGATCAAAAGCTTTGGATATTTCAAGAGCAACGATCTGGGATTTACCAAGAAACTCAAGGAGCTTATACCAGTTGTGTGAGACAAAGAAAAGAAGATTAGCTGTGAATCTTCTGTGACGGAATCCATAGTGTCTATCACGTAAAATCTTGTGTTTTTCCAGATACTTTTAAATTTGGGAATTATTACATTTTTTAATTACTTTTCAAACAACAGAAAGAAGAGATATAGGTCTATAGTTAGAACGGAGATTTTGCATCCTTTTTTGGGGATAGGTTGCACACGTGCAGCTTTTCAACTTTCCGGAAATATGCCCGTGTCGTAAGAGATTCGAAAGAGGCGAGTTATAATGGGTGCAAGCTCGGGAGCACATTTTTTTAGGACAATTGCTGGTATGCCATCCAGCCCAGACAATTTTTTAGTATTAAGAGAAAAAAGAATACGTTTGATCTGTTTGACTTTAAGTTGGAGTAGTTCAGGATTTTTTGATTCTACATTATTTGAGCCGGTGAAAGGCAGTTTGTCTGTTTGAGTGATTGACAAACAAAACCTTTGTGCCGACCTCAGGTTTCACAGTCTAGATACTCTAGGGGTTAAGGGAGAAAAAGCTTCTAAAATTTAGATTTTTTTAATATAAATTTTGTTAAGGGATTCATCAGTAAACCCTTTCGTGCTTCCAGTGGTTAGAAATAAATTTTACAAGGTGAGTAAAAAAAGCGTGTCGGTTAATAGCTCCTAAATAAATAAGGTAAGAATTTTGTTCATTAAGGGGCTTAAAATTTAATTTAATAATTGTATGTTCCGGTTTTAAGATATTAATGACCAAACTAGAATAAATAAGCTAAACGTTTAATAACCCGGTTCCATCGATATCTAGTCTGGTTCTCAAGTTTTCAGGTAATGCCTAAAATCTTTCTGATAAAAAATAAAATGTTTATTATTTTTGTACTAAGAGATATTTAATATTTTGTAACTAAAATTAATAGTTATATGAAAGTATTTTTATATTTAAAATTAAACAAAACATTAAAGGGAAGTGTATTCAGAAAACTATTATTATATTGTTTCAAATAAAACTTTAATTTTATTAATTACATTTTAGCTTTATATTAATACTTTTATACAAAGAAAAGGTATACAATGGTTTTAATTAAAAAATGAACTTCTTTAAACGTGCTCCTAATAAAAAGAACTCCCAATCTAAATGGTAATCCTTTAATAAAAACTTCTTTTCAAGGTGCATTTTAAGTAAAAACTTTGTTTTTATAAGAAAAACCTTTACAACAACTTTTGTATTAAATAAGTATTAGAAAAGTTTAAAGTATTTGTGTAAATTTTAAAAGAAATACTAACTTTTTTGAGAAGAAAAATATAGTAGTGGCATATCTGGGAGCAGGGGTGGATTTACGCAAAGGCTGAGTAGGCTGAAGCCTAGGGCGGCAAAGTTACGATTAATTATTAAAAAAATGTAATCGTTAAATTTATGATATAATTAACGATATTGCAGAAAAAAAGGGTTCGGAGAAAAATGTTTGTATAGGGCTTTGACTATAATTAAATAATACATAGTTTTAAAAAAGACCCTTTTGTTTTACCATTTTAATTTATATTTTGGTTTTATATTATAATATTTATTTGATTTAAATAAATGTTATTTAATTTTTTGTTAAATTTGTTTACTTAATGTTTAAAAGAATTACTAGTAAAGTTTACATTATTTTAATGATTTTAATTTTGTTCTGAAAAATTGAACTATTAGGGAAAAAATATATCCCATTTAAATTCGGTTAAGTCCCTTGAATAATCATAAATTTTTAATTTTATAAAGCTAAAAAGCCTAGTTATTAAGACCAAGCCTCATCTGCTTTTGGTTGGTGTACCAGGTGGCAGATATGCTACCTCTCAGAAAGATCCGGAACATTTTTAAATATACAAAATGTAAAAAAAAATCGACATAAATGCATTTAATATATATATATATATTATATATAATAATATATATATATATATATATATATATATATATATATATATAAAAAATATATATATATATATTAAAAAATATATATATATATATATATATATATATATATATATATATATATATATATATATATATATATATATATATATATATATATATATATATATATATTATATATATATATATATATATATATATATATATATAATATAATATATATATATATAATAATAGTAAATATATTAAATTTTTTAATATATATAAAAAATAAAAGGTATAAAATAATTATATAAAAAGATGTTTTTGAATAGCCTCAAAAAAAAATTACGGGCTCTAATCTGTTTTTTACCTACTTTTTAATTTTGTTTTTGTTAGTTAACTTAGGTATATATAAAAAATATTATTTCATAATTATAAGTAACTGTTTTTTTATTTCATTTTTATTAATATTATATTTATGTAAAAAATGTTCCGGACGTTTTTGAGAGGAAGCATATCTTGAAGTTTGTTATATACATATTTTTAAAGTGTTTTCCACAAGAACATGCCAGCCATTACAGATAGGGCTTAGTCTAATTAGGTAAGAATCAGTATATATGTTAACTGGAAACGCCAGTAGTATAATACCTTTACTAAAAAGACGGTAAGTGTAAAATTAGTTTTGTATAAAACCGTCTTATTGTAAAACCGAAAAGTACAAAAAGTGTTTAGTGAAAAAATGTATGTGTGAAGTAAAAATAAATATTTTTCTAATAAAATCATATGAATGCTTGTCTTTTGGTATTTAAAAAGTTAAAATAATATGAACCTAATTTTAGGTACAACTAAAGTATTGGTAATCATTCGCTTATTTTTAATTCCTTAACCGAATATTTTTAAAGCCAAAGAAAGTACTGTTTAAATTCGAAATAATATAAAAATTAAAACAATAAAATATAGTAATATTAGGAATTAGGTATTTAAAAAATAAATGTTATTATAGATCTGAACTAAATTATGGTACTCGGGACCAAAATAAATATATATGGAAAAACATATTCCTTTAATTTTACATAAAATGTACGATATTTTAAAAATAAATATGCAAAAATTTTAGTTTTCTAATTACCAATTTTATAAACTCTAAATACAAATCTTAAAATAACGGTATTAAACAAACTTTTTTTTAGTAAAAATACGTTTTGTTTATTAATTATAAAATAATCTGATATTAACAAAAAATTGCAAAAATAGATAAAGGGTTAAAATATTTAAAAAATATCTCTGTCAAATTTAAATAAAAATACTTTAAGCCACGGTCATTTTAAAGGTTTTGACGTCAGCTTTCTCTTTTGTGGAGCCAGATTCTGTACTTTTCCTTCAATTCAAAATGCATACATCTTGAAATAAATTCGAATTTTTAAAACGACAAAAAAATATCAAAATAAAAAAAAATATTAAACCAACCCTCATATAAGGTAATAAATCATTATTTAGCAAAAAATCGACCGTATTGCAATATATCAGATACTTTTATTTTTGTTGGGAGTTGATTGCAACATCGTTACCATTTTATTATCTAAACTCTATTACAAAAGCTCATATTTCAAATAAACCGATTTAAACTTTACGAATAGTTTTACTAGGTTTAGTAAAATAGTTTCAGATTGTTAAAAACTTTTTGAAGTATCGTAGCAGGATATAGTCTTAATTTTTTGCTTTTTTCTTTTGCATTAAGTAAAAGTTAAGTTCTTTAATAAGAAAAATTTTGTTTTAGGTTATATGCAGATTCGGTGAGGTCAATCGATTCTGTGCGGGCACGAAACTTTACCTTGGGATCTGTACCAATAAACCTTTATTATACAGTCTGGTTTAAAATAAATAGACTGTTACTTAGAACACAATTAAGGCTGGCTAATCGGAGTTACATGTCCAGATTCTAGGCATGCACAAACTGGGTAATCAAGACCTGTAATGAAGTTTTTTTCGGTTCGGTCATTAAAAAAAACAACACAAAAAGAAAAAGAGTTTTACCTAAAATTAAAAGATTCGTCAAATGGTGGCATATTTTGCAAATTGTTTTAGTTGGATCAGCAGTCTGAATATCCCATTACAAGACAATATGTCGACTATTGACAGTGGAGGATAAAGTTGCAAGTTTTGTGCGTAAATTGGAACTTTCCCAACGCAGAGTTTAAGTTGGCAATGTTTTAATATTTACTTAACTGTATAAGCAATTTATTAATAACAAATATGGAAAAAAAGAATTAAAAGTTCCATAGTTCAACATTTATTTGCAATAATGCACTCACTGAAGCATAATTTCCCGGATATAAACAATCGTCAATACTTAGACCTTTAAGCCCTTCTGGACTATTCCAAAGTAAAACAATTTGGATTCATCCAATAAACCAGTAAATGAAAGGACAAAGCTGTAAATAAATCTGTATAGTTTTCCCTTGTCTCGCAATTCTAAGGTCTTCGGGGATGCTTTCGAGCAAAAAAAGTTTATCAACATTAACGGGTGGGACAGGGCTGAAAATGGTCTCTCAAAGCCCGAAAAATGGGTTTTCCGCTAATATCTGCCAAAATATGCGAATTGGAGAACTTTTGTTCTAACAAAAAATTAAGACCGTCTTGTAATCCACAAAAATGGTCCCTATAATTTTTTTCAAAAAATCGATAGTTTTCGAGATAACAGAACCCAAAGTCCCCTCATTTCAGCTGCCGCTCTACCGCTAAAATGCCGCTATCTTCATGGATTCACTTATAAGCGGGCGGACGAATTGTTCCATTACTCGGGCAATAATGTACATTTTTTAATCATTCATGAGTTAGGGTCCATTCTGATTTTTTCTAAAATATTTAAAAAAGCGATAAAAGTTTTTTTTACAATATTTTGAAAGTATCTCATTAATTTATTGATATTTTTTTAAAAAATGGTTTGGTATTAACATTTCTTTTTTATAATAAAACCTCAACAAGTGTTCAATCATCTTGGAAAATTCCCTTCACCATCTTTCTGGCGTTTTGATAAAAAAAATTGTTTTGCCCGTCAGCTTCTTTAGCCGTTTCCGGAGTTCTAGAAAATTTGTAGAAAAAACGCGATTATGGATTTTTCGACGGCCGTTGATGCGAAAAATATTGGCGTTGCGAAAAAAATGGTAAAGACCATTTTTGTAGATTTTGAGGTGATCTTCATTTTTCGTCAGAACAAAAATTCTCTAATTCGCATATTTTGGCAGATATTCACGGAAAACTCATTTTTCAGGCTTTAAGGGGCCATTTTCAGCGGGTTCCCACGTCGGAATCGTGATAAACTTTTTCTTGCTCGAAAGCATCCGCGAAGTCCTAAGAATTGCGCCACAAATGAAAATTGTACAGATTTATTTACAGCTTTGGGTACTTTCAGGTCTTCAGTTACTGGACTACAAGAATAATTTTATACTTATTTTATATGATAAAATTTTAAGGGAAAAAGATGGTGGATCTAAGGTATATATTTCTCATAGTATGCAAGAAAAGCACTTACTAATCTATTTTAGCTGGCCAGGTTTTAAGAATTTTAGTGCTACCACTTATAGATGTTAAAATGATTTTTTAACTGTAGTACCTAATACTTAAAACAACGACCAAAAACCAATTTAGTGTGGAACATGATTTAATTAGATCCGCTTGACGCGAAACCATAACATAACATAAAAAAATGTGAATGCGAAAGAATACCAATTATCACACATACTTTTATTTATTTTCCATCTAACTTTTATTAAAAGCTTATTTTTAATTACTAGTAAATTACTTACAGAAACATGATTTTAAAAAATTGTGTAAAGCATGAGTTATTTCACTGAATAGTATTTTAAAGGAGGGTAAAATCGGAGGAGATCTTATAGGAGAAGCAAGATTTAACAAGTTAAAAACCACGGTTTATTCTGTCTGACGATATATGAACACACATAAAGTATATTTTTATTTTTATTAAAAAATAATTATTTGTTATTTTTTAAAAGGAATACATAATTTAAAGAAAAAAACATTAATTTTTATTACAGTGTACAGGACTGCTGCTAGGACGTAAAAAAAATAACAAAGTATCAATTAATTTGTCCGTACAGAGCACCCGAAAACCTGAAACACAAAAAATATGATTAGGCTTTGGCTGTCCAGCTCAAAAAAACTAACTCAATTATGTTTTTATATAAAGCAAGCTTTAAAACCCCGTGTTTTGTTTCGATGTTTATACAAGATAAAAGGAGTAACAACCAAATACAAAATTAATAAGGGTTTGAAAATGTAAATTATTACTTAGTTTTAAGGTACTTCAGGGGTGTATATTGGTAAATTAATTTTTAAATCCTTTATTTACAAACGGCAACAAAATCTAGATAAAATTCAATATATTAAAAAATAGGATTACAGTTTTTAAAAAATTCTAAGTATACAAGCAAAAGAGACAATAATAGAAGTGAAGTCATTTTTTTTTTAATCATATCCAAGGGGTGCAGATTTAGCTTTGCTATTCACTAAATTTGTAATATTTAAAAAATATGTATATTGCGTTTAGGATTTATATAATAAACTTCCAAAAAGAACTGTGTTTTTTTTTAAGAAATAAAAGTTTAAAAAATTACTTTTTATAATAACAACGTACACAAAAATTTAAAATAACACATATATTTTGACTCGATTTTTGGTTTTGTCCAATTAAGAATAAATTTTTGGGATTTAACAATTTGATTTTAATAAAAAAAATCTTAATGCATTTTAATTTGCCCTTAAAATCCGTCCCCAAAAAAAACACTTTCACGGTTTTTTCAATACCCCGTAAATATAACCAATGTGCCACCCTGTACAAAGCCTGCAATTTAGATCTTACACAAGGTTTATTTAGTTAAGTTTTTATTTTACAAAAACGTATATTTACCCTTATTAACAAGCATATAATTCCTACCTTATTAGAGTATTTTATGTATACTTTGTAGAAGTATTATTTAAGATTTTTATTTACTAAATTTCTTCGTTTATTTTGTTTTATGTTATTTTTTAAAGTAGATTTCTTAGAAAGCGCAAATAATGTGTTTAAACTTTTTATCTGTTATATTTTAAACAAAATTGTAAATAATATAAGAAATCTTAACAAATCAAAATTAAAGTCAATAAATATTGAAAATTTTATCTACAACAAACAAAAATTAAAGTTCATTAGGATTACTAAAAAAAAAAAATAAAAATTTTTTTCCTTTTTTAAAAACAAATAATAAAAAAAAAAGTTTTTTTACAATCGACCAAACTTATGAAATAAAACTCTTCAGAAGACGAAATACAATATTCCCATCTATTTTTAGAAGCAGTTCTTTTATACGCTCTTTTAAAA
>JAHBCN010026240.1:0-10731 GCA_019359885.1 Listronotus oregonensis | reverse complement strand
CCCGTGCTATACAAAGATCAAAAAAAAAATATCAGATTAAAAATAAATTATTACAATTTTAAAATTTTAAAGGATTTTTTGCACCCAAATTATAATTTTTTCCCTTTAAAAAAAGGTGCTAAAGTGAAAAAAAAATTTTTTTGGCAAAATTCAAGAAATTAATTTTTTTTTTTTTTATGGAGCAAACCTAGGGTTTTTAAAAAAAAAATGATGGAGGTATTCGACCAATGGCAAATATGTTTGACGTTTAGCTTCTAAGGAATATCCCTTTTTAAAAAAACTGGGAAATTTTTCCCCCATAAACTTTTTTTGGGGAAACAAAATGCGGGCGAAGAAACAAAAATGAAAACCTTTTTCTTCATCCTCACAATCGATAAATTTTTTTAAAAAATAATTTAAAAATTTTTAAATTAAAAAAAAAAAATTTTATCACGATAAAAATTTCCCCCAAATTTTTTCCCATTTATAGCCCAATGTTATGATAACCCGGGGGTTTTTTTTGGTGATCAATTTTTTTTTTCTAAAAGAGGTGCCCAACAAGGGGTCCTCGGCCCCGTTTTTTAGTTTAGCAATTCATCCATTATTTTATCATTAAATACAAAAAAAATTTTTGGTATCTAGATGACGGTACATTTGGGAAAACCCAAAAATCGGTTTTAGATAATTTTCATAAAATAATCGGGGGGGTAAAGATTTTTTAAATTTAAATTTTGATAAGTGGGGAATTAACTGTTTTATCTAAAGATCATTCCAATATATATAAAATTTTTTTAGTGTTGCCTAATTTTTAAAAAATTCCCTTTAAAAAATTTTTTAAATTTTATTAGGAAGTTTTTTTAAAAATAAAAATTAAAAAACAAATTTTAAAAAAGTTTTTTAAACCCCTCTTGGCAAAAAAATTTTTTTTAGACTCACATATTTCCTATTATTTAAAAAAAACCTTTCCCATCCCCAATGTTTTTTTTGTTAAGATGTTCCCCTTTTTTTAAATTCCGTTTTTTTTTAAAACTTTGTTTATTAAAAGTTTTTCAAACAAAAAAATTGTGATATTAAATTAAATTCTTGGTTACAAACACTCTTCCAGAAAAATTTGGGGGGGTTTGGAATAAGAATACACCCCCCCCGTCTATTTCTCCCTTTTTTTGGGTTCAATAATGAGTTCGGGTTTATTTTCCAAAATTTTTCCTTTTTCCCATATTCTTGCGACAGTAATAATGATTTTGCAATTGTTTTGAAAAAAAGGTTTTCTATTTGCAATTTTAAAATCAACCACAAAAATTTTCCAAAAAAAAAAAAGTTTTTTCTTTTTTTTTTCCGTCGTCAAAATATATTAAAAAACATTCGGGCCCCCCAAAATAATGTTTGGGGAAACCCCTTCCATTTTTTCCCCTTAAATTTTTTGTAACAAAACATTCCATATTTCCATCCTCTCAACTTGGTCTGCCTTTTGTGGAAGCAACCTGCGTTTGCGGCAAAAAGCTGATATTTATGGCCTACATGGGTTGTGCAAAAAAGGGGGGCGTTCTTCTAGACACAGTCAGATAAAAAATCAAAAGACTCGTTTTTAGCTAAAAAACCTTCGTTTAAATCTTGGGTTTTTTTGGGAAAAAATGGGGAAAAAAAGGGGATGGAATGACCTTTCCTGGAAATATGGGGAAAAAAAATTTCTTTAAACGCAGCCCCTTTCAAAATCCCATCTGGACAAAAATTCTAATTTTGTATCGGCTGCTCCTATTGCCGAGAATAAAAAAAAACTAAAAAAAAAAAGAGCGAAGAACGCTTTATCTTCATTCCTTTTTTTGGGGGTTAAAAGGTCCTTTGGGGGATGGGGAAGGGTTTTATTAATGAAATTTGCAAAAAAAAAAATTGCAAAAAAACTGAATTTTATTATCCAAAAAAATTTAGTTTTCAAAGGGGGAAGAATCAGTACTAGGTACAATGGGAGACCTGGGCTTTATGAAGTTCATAATTTTTTTAAAAAAAGATTTAGTTCATTAATTTAATTTTAGAATATTCTTATTTTATTTATAACATTATATATTTTTTAATTTTAATTAATTACCTATTTTTGTTTTTTGTTCCCCAAAAAATTTTGGGGATATTTATTTCGAATAAATTTTCCCCCCGTTTTAATTGTTTTAGTCATACAATATGTTAATTACGAAGTAAAAAAAATTTTTTAAAAAAATTTTCCTTTTTTTTTTTTTTTATTTGGAAAAACCAATATACAAAAATTGTAATTAAATATATTTTTAAAAAAAACGACATTCCCAAAATTTTAAATTTAAAGGTTTTTTTTAATAAATTATATTATTTTCCTTTAAAGGGGGGTTAAACGTAAAAGAAATATTAAAAAAATATCAGTGCAAACTAATTGATTTTTATAAAAGATGTTAATAAATAAAAAATTTAAAAAAAAAACTTAAATTTTTTTTTTTTTTATTTATATGCCATTTTTTTCTTTAAATAACAAAAATTTCTCTGGTATTAAAATACTTTTTAAAAAAAAAATTCCAAATTATATTGTAGTGTTTTTTATAAATTATGGTATTTTCCTTCAAAAAGGGGGGAAGGGGGGGGTATTTCAGTAGATCGTCAGTGCAAAAAACCCTTGATGGCAAAAATATTTTTTAAAAAAATATTTAAAAATTTCCCCAAAAAAAAAAACTTTAGTTTTTTTTTATTTTTTTTAAAAAAATTTTAAAAATTAATTTTTTTTTTTTTTTAAAAAATTTTTTTTTTTTTAAAAAAAGGGGGTTTTTTGGGGGGAAATTTTTTAAAAAATTTTTGGGAATTTTAAAAAACCCCCCAAAAAAAAAATTTTTTTTTTTTTTTTTTGGGGGGGGCCTTTTTTTAAAAATTTAAAACCCCCCCCCAAAAAAAAACCCCAAAAAATTTTTAAAAAACCCCCCTTTTTTTAATTTTAAAAAAATTTTTCCCAAAAAAAAAAAATTTTAAAAAAATTTTTTTCCCAAAATTTTTAAAAATTTTTTTAAAAAAATTTTTTTTTTTTTTAAAAAAATTTTTAAAAAAATTTTTTTAAATTTTTAAAATTTTTTTAAAATAGGTTGATTATTGATATTTGTTCCACAGAACAACCCACAACAATTTTAAACCCCACATTCCGTTATTGAAAAATGTTCTGGGCCGGTATGGATAACCCCGAAGAATCGCCGTTAGAGGTTCTTTCAAGAGCAGCCACCATGGTAAAACGGAAAACCCCAAAGGCAGCATTAGCTGGTAAGTAGTAAGAAAATTTGTTGTAAGAGATAATCTTAAAGTAAAAAAAAAACTGGCAAAAAATTTTTAGTATAAATAGTTATTAGTATACAAGTTTTATTATCTAAATCTTTGAAAGCGGGTTAAGGGGAAACCGGGGTTTTTATTTTTCCCTTTTAAACTTGTAATCATTTATTTCTAAAAAAAATGGCAAATTTTGGGGGGTGTGTGAAGAAATAAACAGCGCATTGCTTAAAATTTCTCCTAAAGGCTTTGACCCCCCTACTCTTCTCAAAAAAAAAAATCTCGCGTTTAGCGCAATGTTCGGAAACGTATTTTATACTTTTTGCCTTTATATCGAATTCGAAGACATACAGGTGTAGAATAAAATTTAAAGCTTAATAATTCGTTTACCAAATTGAAATCGGACAATTACAGTTAGTACGCCTAATCATTTAAAATATCGAAAAAAAATAATTTAAACTACGATTTTGAAAAAAACTACTCGTCGGGCAGCGTCCCTGTTTAGAACCTTTAAACACCATATTATAAGCAATCATTTTCCAAAATATTATCTTTTTATCTTAAAAAGGTCCAAACTATGCATTTTTCAAAAAAAAAAACCATTTTTGGTGGTTTCAGCGTCTTTTTTTGTGAAAAATGCACCGATGAGATTTGATTCAAAAAAAAATATTTTTTTTGTTATGTGATTCTTTACGAAAATCCTATTGACAGCATCCTGATTAAATAAAAATAAAAAAAGAAAACACTTTAAAAATGGCTATTTTACGCAGTTTTTTTTATAGAAAAAAAAATTACTTTTTTACAGGTTTTTTGGGTTGGGGTTTCATTAATGTGTTCCATGGAAATGGAAATATTGGGGGAAAATTCCAACTTTTTTCGGGGAAAATTGAAAAATTGGAAAAACTAAAAAAAAAAAAAAAACCTTAAAACAAAGATTTTTATATACTTTTAATTTTCTGCAGTACAAATTTCACACTAGAAAAATAATTTCCGAAAAAAAAACGTATATTATTACGACTACGAATACTAAAATCTCGATCCCCGGGGTTCACTGTTTTTTTTCTTGTTGGATATTGCTTGCTTTAGAAAAAAATTTTAATTTACTTTTCCCTGGAACCATTATGGTACAATATTCAAGGTGTGGATAATATCCAAAAAATATGCCTCTTGATCGGGGTTACAATTTGCCTCGTGGTCGGGGTAATTTTTTTTTTAGTAATTTCACTGTTTTTTTTTTTTTTTTAATATATTTTTTTTTTATATTATTGGATTTTTTTTTTTAACTTTTAAATGATAATTTCATTTTGTTTTAATTTTCCCCCTTTAAAATGGGATTATTTGTACATAAAAAGGAAAAAGTTACTGGCTAAAAAAAACGGTCTATCAATCGTGTGTCTATTGTTACCTCGTAGCGACTGCATTTTTATTATTGAAGAATTATTATTTTGCTTTCAATTTTTTTTAATTTACTTGTCTTACGAAAATCATAAGTATTTTGATTTTAAGCCAGATATTATTTGCCTGGTTTTAAATCTATCGAAATTTAACTCATATGTCCGGCCAAATCTATATAGCTTATATAACATTAAAAGTTTGTTTTTTTTAATTTTGGTAGTTCTATATTTCCATATATTTTTTAAAAAATTTCCAAATAGATATTTCAAAATTTTTATGAATAGTTATCATAATAATAGTCTGAAGAATCCCGAATATTGCAGGCAGCTTGCCAGCATTGACACAGGCGAATATGTATATAAAACGAATCCCGGAAAAAAGCGCACAGGAAAGAGGCGCACAGGAAATATGCTCACGGAAAAAAGCGCACAGGTATATAAGCGCACATGAAATAACCGCACACAGAAAAATACGCACATAGAAAAAAGCGCACTTGGAAAAAACCGCACGTAGATTAATGCGCACATGGGCAGAAGCGCACATGGATCTGAAATAACTGGAATAGTCTAACCCGTCGCCTACACAGGGTGTATACAGTGTCCGCGGAAAAGTTTGCATCATATGGTAATTTCTTTTTAATTTGTTTTCTTGAAAATCGGTATTAGTTTAAAAAACAATATGTAGAAATTAAACAAATAAAACAAAATAGACTTATACAGTTGTAGACATGTTTTATTACTTATTATAAAATATAACTAAATAATGTTTTTAACAGTAAGCTATTGTAAATTGGCTATTCTTCTCAAATAAGACAGTTTGTCCTCAGTCTCCTTATATTTTTCTACAGAGCTAGCAACAAGCGCGTAAAGTTCTCTGTATTTTCTTTTGGAAGGCTCCACTCTATTACTTTTAGAGTACACTAGAGTCAGTTTATGGCATGCTAAATCCCTACGCAGTCCGTTAAAAAGCATCCATATGCTCAGATGACTGTAATGAAACAGCAGTTTAAGGCATTGTGAAACCCTTCAACATTAGTAGTTCTTGGCGATTCGTCGAGAGCGGCACCTAAGGGTTCTATGTTCTTGGAAAAAAATTGAGGACATCTTCCAGCAGCACCTTCTATATATGTGGATAAAAAATGTTAGGACATCTTTAAAATTTTTTTCTTCATCAGGAAAAGTTTCTGCTAGATGTTAAAAGTAGTTCTTATGTCTTCTAACGGAACAAAGATAATGCAGCAAGGGATTTTAGCATTAATTTTGTTTGAGGTTGGTTGGAAGTCTGATTTTAAACCAACTCATTAATTTTCCTTATGAGGCTTTGGCATAAATGAAAATAACAACCCTTTATTTCTGCTTCTGGAAAAGACCTTCTTGCAGCATTCATGCAGGCTCTCTCGAAATCTAAAAGTATTTTCTGGGGCGACATGTTTGGAAATAACCCTTTTAAAATTCGAAACATCTCCATGTATATCTCTTCATTCTTCTTTTGGAGCAATATGTACACGCATGGTGGATACGAATTTCCAACTTTGGCATGCCAAGTATAAAGCTGATAAAACATTGTAGGTGCTTTGTCAAATGTTCCGTCACCGAATAGAGTGGGTTGGTCCAGCTGGCACAATAACTCTCGATCTCCCAATATTAGAATTCTGTTAGGATCTTCTATGTCAGAGTCGTGTAACACCAAGTCAGAATATTTCTCAGGAATCAAAAAATTGCTCGTCAATGGATTCGGGAAGTGATTCTCTGTTTGGTAATTTCGAAGAGTCCTAGCAAGAGACGATTGCTTTGGAATATAAGCTAGTACATCATTGCTCACTCCTGATAAGACGTCTCCAATGACATTGCGAGGAGTTGCATCCAAAGCTACCATCGCTTATCGCATTCGACTTCGGGCGATATTTGCTTCTGCTTTCTGGGGACAGGAGTCATGACAGTGACTGGTTGGCCTTTGCGATTTGCATTCATCGTTTTCAATAAAAACCTTTGTGGATCGTTCTGCGGCACCTCCAAGTATCTTTCCATTTGTTGACGAAAACGTAGATATTCAAATCCCTTATAACTTGTTGGTTTGCCTTTCTGACTGGTTGAAAACTCCATTTCGTTTATTAAGAAAAAATGTCGACTTGTCTTGTTTGAAATTTAAAGTGAAGTAAAGGAAACTAAAGTGTTGGGAATATATATAGTCCAACAATGACAATAAGAAAAAGGAATAATATTTAGTTTATCATTACATTATTTTATAATAAATAATAGTTAATGACTTAATCTGACCCAATTTCCTAAAAATGGTTTTATGCACAAAATCATATTAAGGATTAAGGACTAATTTATTTATGACTATGATCTGACCTAATTTCCTAAAAATGGTAATTTAGGTACAACAATGAATTGGTTTAAGGACTAATTTTTTAAAATAATTTTTAAAAATTTACAATTGGCTTTTAGGAAAAAATAATAGTAATGAATTGTATGACCATCCGATAGCTCACAAAAACCCTTTTTTTTTTCCCTAACAATTATATAAATTTATTTATTTTGATATCTCATAATGCCTTTTCTTTTTTTGCATATGGGGGTTTTTTGTGTGTGCGCTTTTTTCAATTTGCGATTAATCTACGTGGGGTTTTTTAAGGGGTTTTTTCGATGTCCCTTTTTTTTCCATGTGGGTTATTTCATGTGCGCTTATATATCTGTGCGCTTTTTCCGTGCGGATATTTCCTGTGCGTTTTTTTTTTTTGCGCTTATTTCCGGTCACCATATAAAACACCCGGGGGAAAGACAAAATCTTTATTTCGGTCATATGGTTTTTTGTCAAAAAAAAGAATACAGATATAATGTTTTTTTTTAAAATTTTTAAAAAATTTGGAAGAAAAAAATTTGGTTTGGAAAAAATTTTACAATGCTAAACGCCCCAGCTGGATTTGTTTTAAAAATAGGTTTTTTGGGGGATTTAGTTTTTTTTTAAAACCAAAAATTTTTTTAAAATAAAACTGGTTTGGGGCTGTCTGCACGTAAGAATATAGGAAATAAAGAAACTCCAAAAAAAACCCCAAAAAACCCCACAGGGTATCTTTTTTCTTTTAGAGGGCACTTATGATGGTTTTACCAAATTCTCTGGGATTTTGTTTTTAATAAAAATTTTGAACGAAATACAAAGTTTCTTCATTTCCCATAAACTTAGGCGTGTTGTTAAATTCATCAGATGGTTTAGCGCTGAAATCTATCGTGACGTCTCACTAGGTTAGCGCTAGTTTTATCCTTGTCCATGTACCACTAAAACAACGGTCACAGCAATTAGTGCGCAGATTCATCGATGAATTTAACAACACGCCTCTTATTACTTATTTGGAGGGGAAAAAAATTTGGGTTTTTTTTAAAAAATGAATTTATTTATTGTATTTATTTTACAAATAGACCGACAATTAACCCCTGAGACAAGATGGTTTAACAAACAAAAGTAAATGAGAACCCCAGTTTTTTTTTTTTTCTATCACTATATTAATTAATTTATAAAACAGTGACTGCAGTTTCGTAGTACTACTACATTATCAAACTGAAAACTTCAAACTACAATCTAAAAAACCTAATTTAAAATTTTTTAAAAATTTCTATAATAAAGGGATAGGGGGGAAATTCCCAAAATCGGTATGGTCATTTAATAAGTTTATTAAAGGGGGTTTTTTTGGTACTTAAATATTTAAATCGATTCTAAAATATTGAGTTTTTTGCTTTTTGGCGCGTAATGTAATATTTTTAATTTACTTTCATCTGGAAAAGAGTGTCCTGATTCTATAAAATGGTTTGCAAAATTTGAATTATGTTTTTTAATAAAAATGATGACCTATGTTCCTTTTATCTAGTTATAAAGTTTCTGCCAGTTTGTCCAATATATAGGCTATTACATTCATCAAAAATTTTAAACTAAAAAACCCCGTTTTTTTTAAACGGGGGGGTTTTTTTTTTTTACATTAAAAAATAATTGGGATAGTTTATATGATGGTCAAAAAGGCAACTTGAATTTGTTTCTTGTTAATATATGGGCTATTTTATCTGAAATTGCCCCCAAAAAATGTTAATGTAGTGTATTTTTTATCTTGTAGAAAACTAACTAAAAAAATTAAAAAGTTTTAGCATTCCTAAAAATAGTTTTCTAGTGTTTTTTTGACGTAGTTAACATGTTCCCGAATATTCCAAATAAAGAATGTTTTTAAAAAAAAAAGAAAATTCACTGTCAAAAATAAATGTCAATCCGGTTATAAAAGATGAAATTTTATCCTTTTTGAACTATTTTTTGGGGAAAAAAAAATTTTCCCGTATGACCAAAAATTTTTTAAACAAAAAAGATGGGTTAGCTATGGGCCTCCACTTAGTCCCCCCTTTTTTCCCAAATTTTTTTGTCTAATCTGGAAGAGTCTTTTTTTAAAAATAAACGCGAAAATTTCAATTTTGGATAGATATGTAGATGATATACTTGTCTGTTTTACGGGTAACGATAATGATTTAAAAGATACATTAAATCAATGAACAACCTACATAGTAAAGTAAAATTTACAATGGAAAAAGAAGTAAAAAAACCGAATAAATTTTCTAATATTTCTATTTAAAAAAAACAACAATAGATACACCTTTGAATTTTTAAAAAAATACACCGATACAACCATACCAAATAATTCATCACATTCCCTTTTCACATAAACTTGCCGCCTACAGATCTATGAAAAAGAGCATTCTCCCTTCCCCCTTTTTTTATAACAGTCTCCCGAAAAAAATTTAAAAAAATTAAACAAATTGCAAAAAAAAATTATAGTTCTCAACTTATTGACAGACTAGTGAATAAAAAAAAAACCAAAAAACAAATAAATATACCCACTCATAAAAACAAAACAAGATAAAAAAAAAACTACATTAACATATTTTGGAACAATTTCAAAAAAAAATATTAACAAGAAACAATATTCAAGTTGCCTTTAGACCATCATATAAACTATCCCAATTATTTTTTAATGTAAAGAAAAAACCCCCCCGCTTAAAAAATCAGGAGTTTATAAAATTAAATTGTGATGAATGTAATAGCCTTTTTTTGGAAAAACTGGCAGAAACTTTAAACTAGATATAAAAGGGAAAATAGGTCATCATTTTTATTAAAGAAACATAAAATTCCCAAATTTTTTTAAAACCCTTTTATAGAATCAGGACACCCCTTTTTAAAAAAATTACATTACGCGCCAAAAAGCAAAAAAAATTTTGAATCGATTTTTAAAAAAACCATAAAAACCCCCTTTAAAAAACTTATTAAATGACCATACCGTCTTCGGGGAATTTTCCCCCCCCTTTTTGCTTTATTATAGTAATTTAAGATATATAAGTTAGGTTTGTTTAGATTGTAGTTTGAAGTTTTCCCGTTTGATAATGTAAAATACTACGAAACTGCAGTCACTGTTTTATAAATTAATTAATATGTGATAAAAAAACAAAAAAAAAAATGTGTTCTCATTTACTAGTTAAAAATGAACTATCACAAAGTGGACACCCCAATTCAATATTTGGGTTTTAAAAAGGGAATTTTGCCCAAAATAAGATACTGAAAGTTTTGTTACTGGGCATAAAAATTAAAAAAAAATTTAAAAAATAACAAAATAAAAATATTTATTAAAATTCGCTTATTTAAATTCTTCCTTATTATTATTGCATTATGTATCTCGAAATCAAGAACCTTACAAATTTATGGCATTGACCTCGTCTCAACGTTTAATGTTAAATTAAAACAAAAAAATCAAATACTCACCTTCCCAATGACGGTCGTACTTGTGAGAAACGTATAATTTAATAAAAAACAAGCACGACATTGTCTTAAATACATAAAAGTACAGTTTTTTTTTTTGGCTGTTCATAATTCCGTAAATTAAAGAGTAATAAGAGTTCACGGTCTGTGTACGTTACAAGTTAATGAAATTCGCAACTTGGCTTTACAAGGCTAATTTATCCAACCAAATAGATTAGTCTCGTATACGCGTATTTATTAAAAATTGTTTAAATAGTTTATTTACTTTTTGAAATAAATTTTTTTTGGGGGGGTTTTGTTGGCATC
>JAHBCN010026239.1:0-10808 GCA_019359885.1 Listronotus oregonensis | reverse complement strand
TATATATATATATATATATATATATATATATATATATATATATATATATATATATATATATATATATATATATATATATATATATATATATATATATATATATATATATATATATATATATATATATATATATATATATATATATATATATATACATTCAAACACTAACCCTTAGGTGACAGATAGGGTATACTTTGCACACTCACACAGACATACACGCACATACAACATGCTCTTATGTGAGAGATAAGAGCTCCGTGATCAAGACACTACATATTTACTGTTTAATTTTTTACCATTACTAATTTTTCAACTTTGTATATTACGACACATTCAGTCATAAAAAATTATCTTCCAGTTAAGTTAACAATATCTTAACTTTAACCTAGATATGCCCGGACCTTATACTCGCTTTCCCAAAAAAATAATAATTAAAAAAATACATGTTAAACTAAAAAAACCCTGAAACGAAAAAAATGGTATAGAAATCCATCCATTCTGTACTAGTCTTACATTAAAACAATTAAAATATTTTTTAAAAATGTATCACCCTTAATTAAAAGAAACATTAATAATTTTTCAAAAACAAAAATATCCTTTTCCTTAATTGTAAAACTACTTTTGTTACAATTTAAATAACTTTTTAAATAAAAATTGGGATTTCCTTTTTTCGTATGTTTTTTCATATTGTAATGAGGGAAAATAAAATTTTCAAAACTCTTAAATTAAAAGTTTTACTTTAATTAGCCTCCCTTTGGCCATACCCAAAAATTTTTTTTGTTTAACTTTGGAAACCCCCCTTTATTTAAAAATATATATATATATATAAAATATATATATATATATATATATATATATATATATATATATATATATATATATATATATATATTATTATTATATATATTTAATATTAAAATTAATTTTTAATATTATTTAAACAAAATAAAAAAAATAATAATAAATTATTATAAATATTTTAAATTTTAACAACATGTCATTTATTATTTTTTTAAACCTAAAATTAATTTTAAAACAAATAATAATACCCCAATTTATTAGTCTTTAAACGTAGAATATGAAACTTAAATGGATGCATTTTATTGACGAAAAACTTGAAAAATACCCATTTTTTATATCTTTAAAATAAAAATTAACACCACATTTTTTTTTATTTTTCCCAAAAGATTTTTAAATGTAACCTACCTCGTAATTGTGGTCAGTGTTTGGTTATTTAAAGAAAATGCAGAGAGAATTAAAATTAAAAAGTTCTTTATATGGATTGTAAAGTGAATATCTGTTAGTGTATTTTATTTATTCCAAATTTTTACTCCCAACTGTGTAAAAGAAATGAGGCTTCTTAGAATAATAAACTTTATGATTTTGAAACTTTACTGTTACTGTTTTACATACTAGTGTATATTAAAAAACCGACGTATATGCCAATTATTGTTACAATGGAAATAAAACTCTACATGGTTTTTCAATTTTCAATAAACATGGACTAATAATTTTATAATAGGGCATAACTACGTTTTTTGGCGGACAAACAGTGAATACGTTTCATAGTAAACAAAGGTTGATTATTATTGATAATATGGAAGTATGCGTGTATTGCATTCGTAAAGATCTTTATATAATGCTACCCATAAAAAAATATATAGTGTGTTCAAATTTGGCCTATTGCTATCTCGTATGGAATACAAGATAAAAGATAAATATGTTCTATAGTTTTGTGGCGGATTCATGTTTTAGTTTGTTTTATTTGGGATACCCTTACTACTTTTTGGAAAATGGGACCCCTTCGGTCCAGGTCCCAATGGAGCTGACCCCCAGCCCTATTGACCCCTATGAACTTGCAGATCGCCTGCAACAAAAAAGGAAGAAAACCCCTTAAAAACCCAAAAAATCACAAATAAAAATCTAGCATTTAAGCAAAGGAAACTTGTCCAAAAAAACGTAAAATAAAGAAAAGTGCATTTATTTTATTAAATAACGACAGACGTGTAGCATCAATATCTGTTAATTTAAATAATACATGGTAACCTATGCCTAATCCTGAAGTAAATATAGGTAAACCTAAAATCAATTAACACACCATACCACCCACCTTTTTGGTATTTTGGAATACTATACATACACCAATCAAATAACCTACTGTCGTTTATGACAAAACGCCATTAAAAAGTAAAAAAGCTATCAGAATTCCCTAAGTTTTTAGATCAAAAAAAAATTTAAAGTTTAGTTTAATTGTTTGTTTTAGTTTCTATCTTGATAACGGTGGCCGACTTGCCACCGAAACGTAGATTAGTATTTGTGATTTTTTGGGTTTTTTGGAGAGGTTTTCTTCTTTTTTGTTGCAGGCGATCTGCAAGTTCATAGGGGTCAATAGGGCTGGACAGGGTCAGCTCGGATACCCCGGGACCTGGACCGAAGATGTCCCATTTTTCAAAAAGTAGTAAGGCGATTATCCCAAATATAAAAACTAAAGATAAAAGATGTTTAAATAAGTTTGGTTTTAGATAACCAAATGCTAATTTTGACTGCGCAGTTAATTTTTTTCTTGTTTAAAAATATTTCCACGGCTTCTGCTAAAACAATCATTCATTATAATTTTTTTCTTTATAGCTTTGAACAATGCCATTTATAAAAGAATAGCCTGCGCGCGAGAATTATGACGTCACGCTACTTGGATATTATGAAGTAAGAGTACGAATTATAAATGTATTAGATGGAATATAGAAAAATACAATTTATGGCTCAAATCACATGATTTTTGCTCGTAATTAAAAAAGTAATGTAGATTATAAATATTAAAAATTGATGAAAATAATAATAATATTAATAATATTATACTTTATTTTAGATAGGTTTATGCATTAAGTACAAAAAAATGTGAGATGAAATGATGTCAGAAAAAATGGCTTACTCGGGTGTACTGGGATATTTAATATTTAAAAAAATAATAGTAAACAATTAAAATACTACAATAATAGTACTAAACAAATTATAAAACATACAAATTCAGATATTTTTATAATCTACAAATAATGATTAATTAGGCACCATTTAGTTAGTAACTGAGTGAAAATGTAAAGAACAATTTTATATGAGGATTAAAAAAAAATACCTATGTTAATTTAATTTAATTTAATTTTAACATTTTGAGTAACAAGTAACACTTAAAAAAATTAAAAGAAATATTAATTTATTAGAACAAATTGAATGCTCGTTATTTTATACCCTGTGCATATTACATTTTTCAGTTAATTTATCCAAGAAACTAAATATTCGATAAAAATAATAGATGCTCGATAAATCTAATGAATGCAAGATATAAAATTTACATGCTTCCTAAAATAATAATATTTGAAAAATAATATAAACTTAATAGCGTTTTGCGTTTGGGGCAAAAAGGCGTTCGGTACTTTTGGTCAGCACTTAGTTATAGATAAATAGTTTTGGTTAGTTTTAATAGAGAATACGACTAATCGAGCGTTTATATTACACTAAAATGCATAAATTTTTTTAATAGTGAACGTAAATTATCAAGCATTTATATATATTTTCTAGTGCACATTTCATTAACATACCAAACAGAATTAACCGTGCAAACGGTATATTTTATACCATGATTTTATAATAAATATAGGCATTTCTTATTGTTTTATCCTTTATTTTGATTTTTTTTATCGAGCATATATAATTTTTTATTTTTTTTATCTGCAAATTATAATAAATTACCGGGCGTTAATTCCGACCCTTTATTTAAAAGCGGCCATAGATTTTGTAGTAGCCGTATCATTGCGTTTTTAACATACATTTTTAACAATACATATATCTTTGTTTTCACAATAGATTTTTAATAATATTGTTTACTTTTTGAGTTTTACAGTTAAAGCCTAAAAATAAGGTTATCAGAGTTAGAAATGTTCTCTAATGTTGGTTTTATAACAATATTTCTTAAATTTACTAGTTTTTAACAACTTTTCTTCATCTTTTACTTACTTTGTACCCACTTTTCTTGTTCTTTGGGATCCTGTGGAAAACCAAAACAGGATACTTTAGGCTGCCCAGGATAATTTCCCTTGCAAAAAGGGATACAACAAAGGTGAGGCATAATACCAAATTGATCACAACACTAGGACACTAAAATTTTATTGGTGAATTGTTAGAGACACTAGAGGCACAATAAAAAACTTATTCTTCTAGGTTATGTCACTACCAAAACACATAGTTTTTTGAGATTTGTGTCAGTTACACAGGTTTAGATAAACTTCTTTATCTTTTTGACAGTAATTCTTTATATTCAAAACACAAAAATAATAAAATAATACTTCTACACTACAATAAAACCGATAACCAAAACCAATTGGCAAAATTTGATTATATCCAAGTATGAACAGCTGATGGACTAAATAAAAATCTGCGCGCCGGCTATTCTATTATAGATGGCATTGCTCTGAATAGGTCAAAACGAAAAGTCACTCCCATACATCCTTTACTCGTAATAATCATTTGGAGAAGTCTCAAACTTTGTTGGCTTCTGCAAGAGTCGTTTTTTCTCAAACCTGCAAAACTTTTAATCTGGTCTATTTCCTTTTAATTGGTATCAAAGATAATACTACTACGAATAGATGGTTCATTTAAATGGGGCGTTTTGAATCAGTTCGGAGATATCAATGCTTCCGTAAATGCGAATAAAATTAAGTCGGTAACCCCTGCCCCACGAATCGAGTAGAAACCAGTGCGACATTGTCAATGTCTGTCGCTTGTACCTTATTCGGAACACGAAGTAGCAAAGGGGCGCTAAACGATTGTGTTTTTCTAGTCGCGTTTCATCACGCCAATAGTAAAGGCCTGCCGGCAACACTGTTTAACTTTCGTTCAAGGATAGCGCGAAAATCTCTCGATGGACATCGGCTCGCGTTAGCCAAAGTCCATTAGGGGTATCAAAAATATAGCATTGAATGGTTCATCTTATCCGTAGTAGTATTATCTTTGTTGGTATATATAGCAGCTGATCAGTCTTCAACATTCAAAAAGCCAGTGCTTAGGTCGTAAGACTCAGTATTAATAAATCTAGATGCACAAAATATCCCCAAACCTGTCTCTTTCTGAAAGGTACCCATTACTGAAGCGATGTTACCTTTTTGGATCTTAAAACTTATTTTTTGGGTAATGAAGCTACAAGAATTATCAAAATAAATAGAGACAATGTTTTGTACCAGGCTCTTGGCTTTATCACCCCAGGGACTATGGGGCCCCACAGACTACGGTTATTTTCATCCATTCGTATCGCCGCGATTCAGGTCAGCGTGTAAAATATGCCAAAAACCGATGTCTGTGATGGATGAAAATAACCGTAGTCTGTGGGGGCCTTAATAAGTCCGGCGGCAAAAGATACTAAGATATATCGGTCTATTTTACTATTTTTTTTACCCATTTTATATTCAGCAAAATAAAAGCTAAGATAGGAATTGACTAAAGTGTGTGAACATGAAGCATCCCAAAGAAGCTGTTCACCATATCTCCATAAGGTTAGAGTTATTTCACCCCAATCTCTCTTCATCATTGCGTTATGCCCCAAGAGACTCCAATGAAGCTGGATAATCCGCAAAAGCCAAGGCACGTTTGAGCATGTTAATTATTTCTCTATGCCTGGGGGCAGGTTCCGCACTTTTTTTGGCACTTAGCTCATGAGAACCGTAAATGTCTACAGTTTCGCAGCAAATGCAGGTATATTTTTTATCTAAAAGGTTTTCCAAAGGCGCGGATGAAGGTGCGTTAAGCCATGCACTGTTTTCAGGGACTTGGAGTCATAGGCGTGCGCACAGTGGGTGCCGTGGGTGCCGTGGCACCCCCACTAGTCTGAAAAAGATTACTGTATTTAAAATATGAAAATTATTATTTGATAAGGTTCGATTTAAAAATTACACGCGAACGCACCTTCTCGAAAATGTGTATGGTAAAATCAAAATTAAGATCCACAATACGCCAAGAACGTTTAGAAAATCTCCTGGTTCCATTTGTGGAACAGGAATTAGCCGCAAATATTGATATAAGTACTGTGATAAACGAATTTAAAAAAATTGTACCTTATGCAAGAAGAATGATTTTATAATAAATAATATATAATGTACTCGGTTTGTTATTATTTCATAAATATTTACCAAACATTCCTAAGAATTTATTCTTATTAATTAATTATTAATTAATTTTATTAATAACAATGTATTAATATCGATATATTGTTATTCATAGTTTTATTTACTTGATTATTATTATTTATTATTATTATTATGATTTCTAAGCCATACGGCTTTGCACTCCCTCTAAGGGAACATTTACTCATCCCAAATATCTTCAGATATCAAAAGCATTAAGCTCTGTGGGAACCCTTTCCATGTTTTCGGGGTCTAGGTTCTCTTGGGTTCTGCTGTATTCCCCACAAATTTCCGGACAGTCCGAGCGGTCGCAAGTAGCACTGCCTTTTGCATAGCCTTATACAGATGTTCACCGAGGCCTAGTCCCTTGATGTTTTGTAATCGAGTTTTTGGTATAATGCCAGTTGTTGATAAAATTATGGGGATCGTTTGGACGTTATTCATGCCCCACTGTCTTTTTATTTGTGTTTCTATGTTTCTGTATTTGGCAACCTTTTCATTGTATTTCTCCCGTAGGTTGTTGTTGTTCGGGAAAGCGACATAGATCAGTGTTGTTTTCCTCCCAACTTTATCCACCAATACAATATCTGGTATATTGTGAGCAACAGTTTGGTCTGTAAGTACAGTTCTGTCCCAGTACAATTTAAATTCATTGTTTTAATAGGTTCCGGAGTAAACTTATAGTAAGGCAATTTTTCATTCTGTAAAAGCTTTAGCTTCTCTGCCAATTGTTGATGGAGTATCTTGGCTGCTGAATCGTCTTTCCTTATACTCTGATGCTGCAAATGGTTGGCAACCCCCCGTTATATGCTGGATTGTTTCCGATGTTTGACATCCATATCTGCATCTATCGTTCTCTAGACGGGTCTCTAACGATATGCTTCAGATGGTTTTTCGTCGGAATAACCTGGTCCTGTATAGCCATTAAGAAGCCTTTAGTCTCTGGGAACATCTTCCCCGACGTCAGCCAGTAGTTCGACGCGAACTTGTCGACATTTTCCTGGCTCACCTCATTGGGGTGACGTCCATGAGGAGGCTTCTTCAACCAGGCTTGCAGCTTCTCCTGGTCTGTTTGATGGTGTCTGCGCATTATTATTATTATTATTATCTCGGCACCCACACCAGCTTTACCCTGCGCACGCCTATGCTTGGAGTGCAAGAAAGCGGCTTTGTCATTATTTGTAAAAAAGAAAGATATAAGAAAATTTTAACGATCTTGATAAATTTAGGGATAAAATTACTTATGAGACTTCTAAGTATCTTCCGGGAGTAAATTTCCAAATTTAACGAAAGTTAGCTACTTCTTTCTATTTAATCCACACTCAGAATTATCTGACCGGCTGTCAGAAAATGTGCTCTTTCTTCAAACTTCGTAATAAAAAATGGGGATTGCCACTAAAAAAATATCGATGCCGCCATTACTCCTACAGGAATCGTCCTGTATACATTAATTTTATGTAAAAATTGCGTAAAAAATAACTTTATGGGTTCAAGGGTTTTTCCCAAAAGTTATTGCTTGAATTTTTAATACAGTGTATAATTTTATCAAGTTGAAACCGATCGTAATATTTAGTGTTGCGTGATCTATGTAGGTAGCGTGTTGAAAATTTGAAAAGAATCTCTGGTATCTATTGATTGATGTCTGTCATTTAGAAATATATTTTGTAAATACTAAATAAAAACCATTAAAGTATTCTTAGGATTTCAGTATTCTATTAAATAGGTTGTGATAGATGTGTACAATACTTTAAGCCGATTAGTTATTGAAATAACCGAAATGTGGAGATATTTCCTTGTAATTTTTATGAAGGTGCACTTTCACAAAATCGGTAGTAAGCCAGCTCCATCAAAAACACCAAAGAGGCCAACAGATTTCCGGCAATTAAAATTCCGAAAGCGCCTGCAAGATGTTCGACATTTAGCTTAACGACTGTACGTTCCATTTGGTGATGGTAAAAGTATCGTACGGCCTTTTGGACATATTGGTTCATATACTGCGTTGCTGCCTAAAAATTAAAAATAACAAAATATAAAAAGCGGATAATATAAAAATAATGTTAATATTCCATTGGAACATACACATAGACTGGCATAATTGACGATTTATACAGACAGGGGCACCCTACTAGGTACCTATATAGCAATGGACCGGACGAATTTGCAATCTTCCGCTATTTGTGTATGCATTCTTTTTTGTTCAGTAAGAAACAAAAAAGTAACACAATTTTCAGTTTGTTGGGAATTATAAATGTATAAAAATTATTTCGCCTGGCGAATTTAAGGTAAGAACACGTGTGTTTTTAAAAAATCCTTAACATTTAAAACCTAAAATGGATATTTATCAAATTGAGGAAAAAGTTAAAATTGTTCAGTGGTATTATGGGGGTAAATCTTTACAGCGGGTAAAAAATATATTTGCTGAGAATTATCCCAATAGGCCACACCCTGCAATTACTACTATTTCAAGAATTATAAATAATTTCAAAAAATACGGGTGCGTTTCTCCCAAAAACCATAAAATACAAAACGTCCAAGAAGTTAATGAGAAACGGGAAACAAAAGAAATTAATTTGTTGGCATTAATTAATGAAAATCCAACTTTGTCAACACGTGCGCTTGCGGATGAGGTTGATTTAAGTACAAGAATGGTGAGGAGAATATTAAAAAAAAAGTATCGTTCATACAGTTCAAAAAACCCAAGAAATTTATCAGGAGAATGGAGTTTTGTGAAAACATGATGAATAAGGCAAATGAAAATGAAGATTTTATTCGAAACAATGTCTTTACTGATGAGTCCACATTTCCACTCCATGGTAGGCATAATTTCACTCACACCCGTTATTGGTCTCCGGAAAATTTACATAGGTATATTGAACTTAGAACTTAGCGTCCTCAAAAGGTAAATGTCTAGAGCGGTATTTATGGGGAACATGTTATTTGGCCATACTTCATTGATGGTAACTTAACTGGTCAAAAATATTTGGATCTTTTGCAACAGCAAATAATTCCAGAAATTAGACGATTGGCCGGTCCTTGATTTAATGAAGTGTGGTTTCAACAAGATGGCTGTCAGGCACATAATACACGTTTAGTTTTGGGATTATTTAAATAATATTTTTCTAAACCGTTTTATTGCTGGATTGAGAGCTATAATACCGTGGCCCGCTCGCTCTCCTGATCTGGCTCCTAACGATTATTTTCTTTGGGGTTATGCAAAATCCAAAATTTATGGTTTTCGGGATGATCGCGCTATGAATCTTGATGAATTGCGTGTAAAAATTCGCAATGTTTTTCAAACAATTACACCTGTGATGTTAAACAATGTTCGAAGAAGTTTCTATGATCGCGGTGTATTGTTTGAACACTTGCTTCATTAATTAATTTATTTAGATTTTTTTTGTTTTTACTTAATTTTTTTATGTAGAATTTTTTTTTGGGATTTTTTAGAATCATGTTTTCTTTCCTTAGAATCGAAACAATAATTTTATTATTGTTTTAATTCAAAAAAACTCTGATAAGCAATAGCGAATTTTATCTCCTACGCGTGAATAATTATGAAAAACATGAAATACGGCAGTACATCCCAACCCGTCCGTGGTTACAAAGTTACTGAGGATTGAACGAAAGTGCGCCAGTTGGTCGCGCGAACCTCGGCTGCAGTGCTTAGAGGGTAATCGCAAATTCGTTCGGTCCATTGCTATATACCTAGTAGGGTGCCCCTGTCTGTATAGAGAACTTTTTACTGTTCGTCACTGTATGAAAAATAATTTGATTAAAAAGTTAATGTATGTATGTGGCAGAGCTCTTGGTAATTAAATTAAAATAATCGAAAAATCGTATTTAATTACTTCTCAGTAATTAAATTACGTTAATTCAATTACTTTCCGGAAAAGTTAATTGTATTTGGATTATCAATAAATAGGATAATGTAATCGTAATTGGCAATTGTTTTTACGAATCCCAAGTAATTCAATTACGTAAAAAGTAAATCGATTACTTATAAAGTAATTAAATTGCCAGGAAATTAATTCAATTACCTAATAAATAATTTAATTGCTACGAAAAATTCAATTACCTTCCTTTATGGAATAACTGCCGGAACTTTGGACAGCCAGAAAAAGCATCATGAAACACGGCGCGGCGGGTCCCTTTGAATCCGGCGAACGCCGCTTCCGCACCGGTTTAATATTTTCGAATAATGCTTCCCGCTACCGTTTTTATACTTTTTTTTTGTGAAAAAATCTGTTGATGTTTGGGGTAGGATAAAAAGTAATTTTTATTTTAAAGTTATTTAATGTTGAACTTGCCGAGAAAGCAGTTTAAATAGTATTAGTACAAATATTTTATATTTTTAGTGTATCGTATTTAATATATGTGGTAATTTAAATTGAGTAATGGCTAAAATATTACATTACTTTTAGTTTAAATTGATAATTGAATAACTTTTAACAAATATGCCAGTAATTGGTAATCGTAATTTACTACTACTTAGAAGAGCACTTCGTAATTGTAATTGAATTACTTTTTAAAAGTTCTGGTATGTGGTAAATTAATTACTTAAAAGGACATTGAAGAAACCTGAAACTACTATCTTTTTACTTCTAAATTTAATTACAAAAGTAACTGCAGTGTTAACCAAAC
>JAHBCN010026238.1:0-10777 GCA_019359885.1 Listronotus oregonensis | reverse complement strand
AATATACAGCTTATAACCTCCTACCTTTTATTATTAATATTTAAACCAGGACTAACTACAGGAGGTAAGGCACAGACTTCAGCAGGTGAGGGGGAATACATTGTTCTACTATTTTCGCCACTGTCAGCGGAGTAAAATACATGGTTACTTGTTACTCTTGGGCTAGACAATTCAAGTTCAAAGTCTTCCCCTGGGAGCAAGGGCATTTTGAATTTTATAGAATTGGTAACCCATTCTTGTAGTGACTTTTGTAATCTTCGCACATGAAGTGGTTTTGATGCCATACCTAGAAAAAAAATGTACATCACCAATTTAAGTAGTTATAAATTGAAATAATTTAAAATTTAAATTTTTGATATGTTTATGTAGGCAAGCGTAGGAATTTTAAAATAAACATTTTCAGCTTGCAATTACCTTTTTTTAGTTAATACTAAAACGTAATAGGTATGAAAACTCAAAAAACCGAGCAAAACAAATATCAAATTAAGTTTTATATTCTTAAATGTATTCTTCTCTTGGCAACTGGTTAAAGCAAAGTATCTTATTTACAGAAAAAATAGAAATAAACGTATTCCTGTGTTTCTGCCAACCAGAACCACCAATAGGCTAAAAATACATTTGAATGCTTAAATGTATTGGTATAAAAAATGTATTGATGTATATAGACGTTTTTTACACTGTTATGTTGTACTTTTATAGTTGTCAAAAAATGCAATGCATGTTATCTACCCTTGAAATCTTAAACATAAATTCCTCTTTTCTGCCATTATGGGATTGTTCCAACCCCGCAAAAAACCGTTGTACCGTCACGCGTACGCCCAGTCAAATAAACGACGGTGGTTTATTTTACTGGGCTTGCGCGTACCGTACAAAAACCGTTTTTTTTTGCGCGGTTGGAACAAACCTTATAAAAACTTCAAAAAATTCTTAGCAGTTTTTTCAGGAAACAAATTATTGCTAAAATGATATAAAATATTGGTTGGCGAAATGTGAAAAGCTACAAAACCGAAACGGTGCAGGTTGGAACAAACTTAATTTTATATTAGGTACTATATGTTAACTTTTAATCTTAAAAACTCAGCTTCCGATTTATTCAACAGTACCTGACTTTTAGTTGCAAAATACCACATTACAGTTGTAAGAAAAAGTTAAACTTTGAACACATTTGATGATCTTTATATAATGGTTTATTTTTAAAACTTACCAACTAATGACATAATTTCTAGGAACTCTTCCTCCCCAGCATCACACAGTTGCTGGACATCATCACCACCCATTTCCAAAAGTGTATCGTAGTACAGCAGAAGTGAAGCATTTTGCATCACCCTAAAAAGCTGTAATTCGGCCAAGTTGTTTGGGAATGATGTTGGAAAGACTGAAAAAAAGAACAGAAAAGTTGCACGTTTATTATTATTTCCTTTTTGGATAGGTAATCTTGGAAGATATGCATAAAAATAACTTTTTGGTTAACTACATGTCTTTAATTCAGAAAGGATTTTTTATTCCAATACAAAAAATAGTAAATGGCCAAAAGTATTAAAAACTATATCCCGCCCGCGTAATTACATACTATACTATTACTCAGAGCAACGGCGACAGAGTTTGCTCTGAATCGCAGTATAGATTGTAGTGGATTGTAGTGACCAATACGCGCAAATTTTCGCTTCATAATATACTACGGCCCAGAGCGGCGCGGGCGGTTAAAAATGTTTTGTAAAATGCTATGTATGCATGTTTTAATAGTGTGAAAATGTCTTGGATTATTATGAACTCTTAATAATATTATTATTTATTGTTTAAAAAACTTTTTTATGGTACCATTGTTATCATAACTAAAATAAAAAATATATAATATTGATTTGAGTAATTCACAACGCCGTAGTTATTGATATTTATCTTTGTTAAACTGTTTTGTTGCCAAATTGATAGGTCAAACTTTATAATGTATTTCTATTATGACATTAGAGAGATTTTAAGCCCCTTATTTTATCTTCTTTATACGCTATCCTTTATTTGGAGCATGCGCAATGATACAAAAATAAGCGATAACGTTTGTCGCTATTTACGTTGAAATAAACGGAACTTTATTAAGGAATAAATTTTAACATGGTTGTCAATTATAATACTTATTCGGTTTAAACGAAGAAAAAAAAAAGAAAAGCTGCCCGAAGAGGGTAATAAATAATATGTAAAATATTTCTTCAAAGTACTTTTTTATGTAATTATATTTTTGCCGTCAAACTGTACAATCAATATCCTTTAGTGACATGAATTGGCAACGTCGAGATGTGCCGGCAAGTTGCTAGTTGACATTGCATAAATTACATAAATAACCTATATTTCTCGTTCTATGATTTATGGTGAATTCTCGAACTCTTATAATATTTTTAATATTATCCATTACACACAAATCACAAAATTCGATTTTGAAGAGGTAAACAAAAAAAACACAGAAAAGTGAGGTTAGTTACAACGTTAACGTACGACAGGATAAGCGCACAAACAAAACGAGAGTAAAAACTAAAATGTATTAATGCAGCAACCAAAAGTAATCGGTTATTTTTCACGAACTGCGCATGATCAGTATAACGTTTAGCGTTTAACGTCATTTACCAATTATAAGGCCTAAAATCTCTCTATTATTTTTAATAATTATTATTAGGGACCGGACATCGATAAAAAACCATTACAATTTCGAGCTTAAAATGATATAGAATATATAATATTAATATACATTTATATAAAATATATAATAGTAAAAAATTTAGAAGAGTTTTCGCAACAACAAAAGAATTAAACTATGATATTTTATAATGCGTTTATATAAATTATATAAAATAAATTAAAGTTAAAATAAACTTTTTTATATAAATTTACAAATATTTGATTGCACCTCTATTAGGGTTCATATTTATGCAATTAACCCCACAAACATAGTTGCACATTTAATATTATTTACACATAGTTTTGTTGGTGGTAATGAAACCCTCTAAGTGCAGTACGAAAACCCTCCGGGCAGATTTGTTGTGAACTCGTAAAAACCAGTTCCGTTACATCGGGTAAATCACAGGGTAAATCATACTATATTTGTGCCAAAATAATTTGTTAATTTAAACAGGTGTAAGTCGCTTACAGGCAAATAAATAATGGGGCAAGTAAAAAATGAAATTGAAGTGTCTCCTTCCATATTCAACTTTTTTATATGAAAGGCACGAAGGCTGTGGCCTAAGCACTAACGTCCCAGAAAAATATCCATATAGAAGCGACACGGACGAATTTTGATGGTTTAGTAATTTGGTTGCATATACTACGTCGTCCATTACCGAATATGTTTAAAGTCCAATTGAAGTTTTCGACAAAGCAAAATAATTGTTTACATTCGACGACCAACTTAATTTTATTGTGTTTTAAGTTTTTGATAAATAAAAACTAATACCCACATAAATAATGACTAATAAAAGCAGTGGATATTGTTGTGCATATACTCTGTGTAATTCTCGTGCGGATCAAGAAATATCACATTTTGCTTTTCCAAAAAAATGAATCTAGGTATGTACCAATACTAAATTGAAATAGCAATATAAATTATTAACTTGTACGTCTTTTGAACTCCTTTTTTTAATTATAGGTAGAATTTTAAATGTAAAAAATTATTTAATAAAATTTTATTAAATACTCTTAAATTTATTAAAAAAATACAAGTTTGATTAGTATGATTAGTAATTAAGTTCAACTTCAAGGGACCAATGATTTTGTTTTAGATGTGTAATTTGGGCAAAGGTTTGCAATAAAGAAGACTTGTTTGACAAGGGGCCTGCCATTTTACATAAATAATAAAAAAATGTGAAAAACACCGAAGATAAATAAGTACATAAAAAGGTGCTTAAGGTAGTGAAATTTATTTCCCAACCTGTCACAACTTTGTTTAGCCATTTGCCGAAAAGATCTGTTGATGAAATATACAAATCTGAAGCCACTTGCTAAGATTTTTGTGATCATGGGACAGACAACTTCAATCCAATCGAAAGGTATGAATGACCATATTTTTAAATTGTTTGTCTTGTCTAAAACATACTTGATACATTGCTTGAAAAAAAAATCGGGGAAAAAAAAATTTAATTTTATCTCTTAATTTAAGCTGAAAACTTTTTTGTAGTTTACAACTATTCTATGGATAGAAGGAAAAAAAATCTAAAAATTTGGTTACAGAGGAAAAAAAAACTTTCTTCCCGTAATATATGTAGTACGAGTCATATATAGTATGTGAGAAAAATAATAATATGGGTTTAATATCCTTAATTAAGTTCAATGCGATGTTAAATGGTCATATTTTTTATATCATCTTAGAGCATTGTAATAAATGTAACTGATATAAAAAATGCCAATTAATTTAAAAAGTCTAGTTTCTTTAATAAACTTATTAAACCATTCAAATTTATAGCTTTGGTTTTGGGTATTATTGCTTTGGGCCTTTTTTTAACCATTTCTTTAGTTGCACTGTAAAGGGGTGCGTAAGCGGTACCCAAAAAAAAATTAATTTTGGTATGTGACAAATATTGTTTAAAATTTTTGCTTAAAATAAAAAATGAAAGGTATTCTGGTATTTGTCAAAATTTTTTTTAAGGGGAATTTTGAAAAAAAATTTTTTTTTAAAAAAAGTTTATTTAAGAATTTCTTAGTTTGAAGAATGGGTTTTTTTTGTCTTCAAAAGCAAATAAAATATGCATAAAAAAAACCCTTTTTTTTTAAAAAAAACTGCTGAAGCCCAGAAAGATCATTCACAGTAGTTTTTACAAACTCATAAAATAATGAAACCCAATAGATTTATTGTAATCATTTTATAGATATAAATTAAAAAAAACCCCGCACAAATTTCAAATAGAATGTTTTTGAAATACCCTAAAAATTTATGAGATGTATCATAAAAATGTAAAAAATATGCTAAATATTTTTTTAATAACACATTAAAATTTTTTTTTTTTTAAATCTTTTCCCCCCAAGAGTAACTATTTTTTTTAGCACCAACATACCATGGATTTCCAAGTAAAGCAAAAGATTTTTAATAGAAGAATTAAGGATTTAGGGGGAACAAAGGGGGAACTCGACTTTTTTTTTTAAAATGTATTTTATTTTATATTTATAATATGTATTAATATACAAATATGTATGTATTTTTTTTGGGTTTTTTTTTTTAAATTGCCTTTTTTATGGTGCTAACAGAAAGAAAAAAAAAAGAATTGATAATTGATTTTACAAAAATATGTTTAAAATTGAATTTTTCCCCAAGCATTGACCCTTAAAAAAGAAGATTTTTCAACTTAGATATTTTTGGGATTTAAATAACCAAATTTTAAACGAAAATTAATAATTTTTAAAGAGCTAAAAAATTTTGAAAAAAAAAAAAATAAAACTTCTTAAATTATCAAGAAATTTGTGTCTGGTTGGCACTTTATCATAAAAATAAATTATAAGCTACAACCAAGTATGATTTTTAATATGGAAACTTGGTGCTTTTTAAAAATTTTCTGGGGAAAAAATTTTAATTCTGACCTAAGTCGCATTTTAAAAAATTTTGGGAAATTGCAACAATGTAATCCATTAAATTTTATCAAAATATTAAGAGCCACCATTTTGTCAAAATATTGCTTTATTAATAAGTTTTGGGGATAATTGTTACTTGGAACTCCTACAAATATATTTACGTCTCTAAATTTATGAAAAAAATTGTGTGTGTGTGTGTAAAAAAAAAAGTGTTTCTAGTTTTTATTTATATTCCTCAACGCCAAAGTTTACAAAATTAATAACATATTATAATCATTCTGTAAAGTTGCCTCGACGAGACTGCCAAACCAGAAACAAAGTCGGTCATATGCAACATCCATTTTTTGGCCACTTGTTCCTTTTATAGGTTTTTCCGAGGATTTTTATCCATTGTAAATCCACATGTTTTTAGGTATGATAGTATTTTTAACAAGTCCACACTTTACTAGATATCGTGTATTATTCTAGTTTTTCTGTTTTATGTTTTTTTTAGTTATTTGTGTAGATATTTTTAGTTCTACTTTTTTTTAAAAGGTTTGTAATTTTTTAAAAAAAAATTTTTGATTTTAAAAAGTAAAAATATATAATTACTTGTTAAATTTTTAATCTTTTTTATTTTCTTTAAATATTTAGAGTAATACAAAAAAATATAACAATAATTAAACAATTAATGCAGTATTTTTAGACTATTTACTTGACCAAAAAATTTAAAGGGGATTTCTGGTCAACGCAATCGTAACTTCAACAGTATATCATATATGCTGAAAAATAAATATAGTATAAAATGATGACATGCAAATAAGATTTTAAGTCGGGGTTATATTCATTGACGAAAAAATAAACTAATGAAAAACGGGTTTCCCCAACCCCGAAAACCCTGCCATTACCTATATTTAAAAATAAAAGGTGCATACGATTCTGTACAAGTTTCAATTTATCTACTTAGAACAATTGACATAAAAAAAAAATTTAAAAATCCAACCCCTTCCATTTTCCGGGGCAATTTTAGTCAAAACGAATCCGCACCATTGGGGTTTTTAAATTTTTATCCCATATTTAAAAACATTGTTTCAACAATTTAGAAGTTAAATTTATAACTTAATCATTTTAACAAACAAAAAATTAGGGGGAAAAATATAGAGACTCACATTATCGTGAAAGTAAGCCAGTCTCCAAACGAATATTTACTAAAACTGACTGGCTTAAAAAATGGTGCACTTGGGGGTTTGGGCAGAATTTGTAATTCTGAATTTATTTGTACGAAACCTTATTAAATTTTGCGACATGTTAAAGGTCCACAACATTTAGAAAATATGCAAAGTTTTTCGGGGGGGTCTAAATCTGAAGAGAACATTATGTATCAAACGCATACTTCTGGGGTGGATTTGTGTAAAGATTTTATTGCAGTTGATATTCTTTTCATAAAATAATTTATCGGTCCACGGGACATTTTTTAAAAAAAAATACCAAAAAAGTACCAGACGAATCAACTCTGCATAAAACTATGTTGATAAGGTCTATTTAAAAAAAAATGGACAAAATACGACACAATCTGGAAGGAAAAAAAATTTTGGTTTTTTGTCGATGAAACCACTGATATAAAGGGAAGATATGTTGCTTATATTATAGTTGAAACATTAAGTTATCACGAACCTGGGGAAATTATATTTAAATAACAGTAAATTTCTTTTTTAAATCAATAGTGGGACAATAACAAAAAAAATTTTAGTAAAAGTATTACTTTAATAATTTTTAGTCACTAGTATTAAGAAAATGGCGTTTTGTTTCTTTTTTTAGTGCTGCATATATGCGAATGCAGGACGACAGTTAAAAGAACATTATCCCAAATTGCTTAATATGACATGTTTAGCTCATGCCCTACATAGAATATGGGAAAAGGTACGTAACTTTTATCCACTTATTGATACTTTGATCTTAAGTCACCTGCGCGTATTACGAAATTTAAAGATATGTGTATTAATGTAGCATTACCGCCACAATCTGCTATTAAAGGGAGGGGAAAATGGCTATCAGCAGTTAACATACTGTATTTCCATATAAATTACAATGTGGTAAAAAATATTATCGACAGTTTACAAGATGATGCTTTAAGTGTGAAAAAAGTAAAGAAGTTATAAATGCACCAAATGTTAAATCTGATTTAAAATTTATTTTTGAAAATTTTGGATATCTTCCGGATGTGATTGAACAGTTATAAAAACAAAATGCCCACCTAGTGTCTTTATTTTATGTATTTCAAATTACTATAGACAAGCGTAAATCTGTTCCCAATAAAATTGGTGGCATTAAAATTGTATGTACAAAAAATCTTGGAAAGAAATCCAGGATTTTTAGAAATAAAACATATTTCTGAGGCACTACAAAATAAAAAAACTGACTTGTAAAATAATTTTCGATTTACTCCAGTTACAAGCTGTGATGTTGAAAGAAGCTTTTTTAGACTTAGAGATATTTTATATTATAAAAAAACCCAAATTTTTTACCGAAACCAACTTTAAAAAGACGTTAGTTATATCATGTAATGCAAAAAAATTGGAAAACACTTCTGTTATGTTTTTATTTAAAATTTTTTTAAATTTATTTATAATTAATATATCCTTAATATGCACGCCAATGAATTTACTAGTTATAAAAAACGTATAGGGAACAACCTCGTTCCGAAATCCGGGCCCTAATTATTATATCTACGTAGCCAAAATTTTTCAAATATTATTGAAATGGTTAAAAATAACATACCACCAGACTCAACAAACATTATCGTTCGACTAAATAAATGTCTTAAAAAAATTAAAACTCCTACAGAACTATTACATGCATTTGCTAATATAGAAAATATTCGGCGTGGAAAAAAATTTACGTTCAACCGACATCAATTAGTAGGCGCACACAAAGACCTGGCCTCACGTCTGGTTCCAAAAGAATTCAGGCTGGAAGGCCCGCCAAAAATGAAAATCCTAATACGAAATGCAAAGCCTCAAGACCCTGTGAAGCGGTCCTTGTTAATAGACGTAGTACTAAATCTCACTAATGTATAGGTATTTTATTTTATTCTGTTTTATCTTCATAATTTTATTTTATATCAACTATGCCCATTTTTTTAAGCTTAATGTTGTTTTATTTATATGAGTTTATTTTCTTTTATTTTAAGCACGATATAATAAGTACATTAAGTATTTATATTTTATAATTAAAAAAAATAAATACTAAATAAAATGGTTTGATTTCCACTTTAATTCTAAGATTTTAAAATATACAACTGTGATACAACCTACATTTGAGAACTCTAACAATACTTCCCTCTACGTACCTCTGAAATAACTCCCTCGTGATGTAGTACTTATCTGTCAAGACGTTATTATGCTTATGCTTTTTGTTATTATAAAGTTATAAGGGAGTAAGTGTATCAATACAATAATTTATAATAGTTCAAGACATTAAACAAAAAAAATCTGTCTGAGGATTTTATGCAGGCAATAAAACCCCCCCTTTTAAAAACCTTTGTAAGTACCCATCCAAAGAATTTCAACACATTTTCATAGTGATACAACATGCTATACAGCATTTTATATTATATTTTTAAGCCCCCCTCTGGGCTGTAGTATATTATGAAGTGAAAAACGCGCGTATTCGTTACAAACTTTCTGCGACTCAGAGCAACCTCTATCGCCGGTGCTCTGAGTAATAGTATAGTATGTAATTACGCATCCCGCCCTCAATCTTACATTACTTGCAGATTTACAGCAGGTGTACCAATTTCGCGAATCTGTATTTTATTCTCAAAGGCACGCAAACACAATAACGAAGCTCACGTATACGACCAAAAGGTAATCGTCTAGCATTATCTGCAACAAATAACGACAGTCATGGGACTAAATCGCCTGCATAGACTGGCATGTCTGTGCATAACCGGCGCCTTAAGAAGCACACCTTCTATGACTATGAAAACTATCCTGAGCTTAATCTCTTTGGATATTTTTATCAAAACGAAGTCTATCAGCAGCGTCTAAAGTCTGAAAAACAACAGGACATGGAAACAAACTCCTGAAAAATATGACCACACAAGGACAACGATATCGACGAACAGCTCTTGGACATGATATTAGATCACATGACAGCCGTCTACAACTTAGACAAACCATATAGTGTCCGCTGCGATCCTGACAAAGGGAACACCTACATTACTTTCCAGAGGCCTGGTTTGGAACATTGATGGCTTAAAGACAGGTGTTGGAGTGGGTGCTGGTGTATTTGGGGTAAGGCCCAGAGCGACCTATAGATTTTCCTTAGGCAAGCAAGCCACAGCATATGAGGCGGCAATCTATGCTATCTAAGCATGAGTTCAAGAGAATATGAGATGGAGATATCACAACCAAAACATACTCATTCTCTCAGACAATCAGGCTGCTCTAAATAAGAGCCTTGACCTCCCATCATGTTAGATCAAAAATCACGATACAGTGCCTAAACGACCATGCATAGAACTCCTTTGGGTTTCGGGACACACGGGAATAGAAGGCAATGCAAGCAAAAAGTCGGCTCATCTAGAAAGTTGACTGGCTAAGAGCCAGTTCCTAAACTATCAAAACAGGCGATGAAAACAATAAACAGATGGTCCCTAAAACAACATCTGAGTCGGTGGCATGCATCACCTGGTCAAAGACAGACGAAGGCAACGCTAGGCTACCCTTCCAAGAAACTAACAGCTGAACTTTTTCTTCTTGGGCGTACTCAACTAAGACAAGAAGTAGGACTTTTGACAGGCTACTGTCATTTATGAAAACACTTGCAGAAATTGGGCACACATAACGGTTCTACAACATGTAGGCCTTTGCGCAAAAGAGGAGGAAACAGCCTTACACATAATGCACTGACGTACAGATAACAGAAGACATATACTGCTCGAAAACATACAGAGCGGAACTCCGCTTTCGCATACACCTCTTGGTAGAAACTCTTTAAACCTGATAAAGGGGAGCACAGTAAGCTAGCAGAGTGCAGTGCAAATATGGGCACGCGACCAACCCCGCTTAAGCCAACCAACCATACATCAAACATACATACAACAATACATATCTTGAAAGTTTGCACGTAGGGGTGCTGCCGATGTGATAAATAATAATTACTTTAGTATACTTGTGAGGTGGGTAGTATTTCTAAAATTAAAATACATATTTACCTGATTGTGACTACATATGTATAAATATGCAAAAACTAA
>JAHBCN010026237.1:0-10732 GCA_019359885.1 Listronotus oregonensis | reverse complement strand
ATTCTCAAACCCCCCGGATACAAAGAATATATAGAGTTTTTTCAAAGATAAAAAACGGTAAATAAAGAAGGGGGCTTTTATATGGGTTCCATCACATATAGGAATAGACGGCAACGAACAGGCGGATAAAGCGGGCTCGGCATAAAGAAAACACTGACTCCATAATCGTACCCAATACTGTAAGGGAGGACTTTGGGCTTTATCAAACATGAAATATATGGGGCCTGTGGCAAGGGGGAGTGGAATTCCACGACGTCGTTGCTAGGGGGAATTTTTGGCCAGGAAAAACCCCGGGAGGAAACCCTACCCAACCGAAAGGACCAAATAACTATAAACCGCCTCCGTATGGGAACACACAAATCTAACACAATATCGAAAGAGAACCAGCCGGTATGTGTTCGGTGTGCAATCCCCTTTTTAACTGTTAAACATATTTTAGTGGAGTGCCCAGAATTTACAGCAGCTAGACTTAAATATGAGCTTAAAACCCCCTTCAGGATATTTTTTAATAACAATTTAACAAACACTATAAACTTCATAAAAGATTGTGATTTATATAAGTCAAAAAACATGTTATAATACAGTTTACAAAAAATGCAAATAATCTAATGTACTGTCTACGTGCAAAAAACCCCTTCGCGGTTGAAGCACTTCCTAATTAAAAAAAAAAACAAAATTTTTTTTGGTGGACGTATAAGCATTGGGAAATTTCCCAACATTTTTAAAATTTTTAAAATTTTTTAAATTTAAATAATTTGCTACATTTTCTTTAGATTAATCAAGGAAAATCCAATATATGTTTTTATTTATTTTTTTTCACTTTTAACTTTCCAGTATTATATTAAAACTTCTTAATTTTATTTTTTTAAATTTAATAGTATTACGGATATGCTGGTTGCGTTATCAAAAATGCTTGCTAAGATTTAATCAAAATATTTTACATAAAATACAAGTTTTTTTTATTGCATACTTTTTTGGATAAACACAGCTAAAACCCCTTTTTAATAAATATTTATACAAATAGACAAAAGGGGTTTTTTTAGGAATTCAGAAATAGATAAAAAAATAAAAAATTTTAATTAAAATAAGTTAGTTAACGCGCAGTTGGACTAAATTTACAAAGAGTAAAAAATTTGAGTTTGAAAAATAATTAAATTAAAATTTGAGATGTATAAAACAATATATACCCCAATTTAACTAGTTAGCGTGAAATAAATTGATTTATTGTTATCTTTTTTATTATTGTAGTTAAGCAAGAGATTTTTTTTTAATAAACTTAATACATAAATAAAATTTATGTAGAATATTTAAAAATTTTTTAAAGTTTCTATTTAATGTAACTACTTTTTAGCAAATTTAAAAAAAATAAAGGGACTTTTCAGACTTATTAAAAGTCAAATTTAATTGCCCCTTATAAAGGTCAATATTTTAAAATTTAAAAAAATTTTAACATATAATATTCAATTGTTTTAAATAGTTTATTTTTTACTAACCACACAGGCGTATGAAAAAAATGAAAAGTTAAAAAAGGAAAAAAACTTTAAAAAAAAACTTTTTAAAATTGCTTTGTAAATTTTAAAATTGTCTTTAAAAAGAAAAAAAATAATTTTTTGCTTTAAAACTTCAGATGCTTTATTTTCCCACATGCTACATGTGGCAAAAAAAAAAATATATAATTTTGTTTAACAGAATTGTTTTGGATATTTTGTCTGGCAATATTATTACCAATAATTTTGTCTATAAAATGGGTTTTTGGGGGGGTTTTTTAGTAGTATAGGTATAGTTGTTTCAAAATATATCGTAATGGTTTTTTCGGACCATACCCCAATAAACCTTTAACGATTTTATTACCTATTGTTATTGGGTAAACCCATTTGTTCATAAGGGCAGGGGTGGGCCAATTTCTTGAGTATTAACCCTTAGGCATATAAATATTTTGGCAATATTTTAGTGGAGTGTTAAAAAACCGTTTTTTCTGTGCGTTACGAAAAAGTTGCTTTACGGAATATAACTATGTCCGTCGAAATCCTTTGTCATTGGATGCAAAAAAGGTTGTGAAAATGTGTATGAAACTTTAATCAGTAGAGGTCTAATTAAACAAGTAGCTTTAAAGGAAACCTGTCTACTTACAAAAACCCAATATCATCGATTAGGGATATTATTATTAGTGAAGAATTGAACAAAAGAAAAAAAAGTAGTGATTTTTAACTCACCTATAGACAATAGTGATCGGGGCCTAAAAGAAGGAAAACATATTGTCTTTATGAAAGCGAAGTTTTTCCTTGAATAAACGAAAAAGAAGCTAAGAAGACAAAAACCAATATAAATATTACCCGTCCCAACCCTCCATAGTGTTTTTGTAAAATGGGATTTAAATCCCGCAAAATAGACAAAAGACAAGTAGTAATAGAATCGCACAGATTACGCACTTGGAGATTTAATTACCTTCAAGAAATTAAAATATATACGTTAGAAAACAGATCCAAAATTTTTATTTTAATGAAACATGGTTCGATACACACGACATAGTCCCCAAAGGATGGTTTTTTTTCCCCAGTCAAAACTATCAGACGAAAGCACCTTCTTTTTAAAAGAAAACGCATTACCATAATACACGCTGGTTCAGAAGATGGATTTACCCCAAACTGCTTGCTGTTGTCTGCAAAGAATATTTAAGGATTCTTTTTTGGGATTATAAAGGAGGAAAAAAGGTGCAGAACTTTTAACAATGTTATTGTCATGGATAAGGGCAAGCTACCACAGCCGTTTGCTACACAAAGCACCAGCTTCATCAAGTTCAAAAACTGAAATCCAGGAATATTTGTTAGAAAATGATATTTATTTTAAATTCAGTTACAAAAAAACGCATTTTTTGGGGAAATCCTAAATTCATATGAAATTTAAAAAAAAGGAGGATAGTTTGGTTGAACAGGCTGGGCATACTGTCTTAGGGCTTCCTCCGTAACACTTTTGTTTAACCCCATAAATTTGTGAAACCAAGTAAAATCAAAGATCGGGAGCAGAAAATGTTACACCTACTTTAAGTCCCAGTGTTATAAATTTGATAAAAAATGTAATTACTAACATACCAGTTGAGAGCGGGAAAAATTCACTACAGCACATTATAAAAATTAAGGACTCTTACATTTCTATCCAAAACAACATAAATCCTATTGTAAATTAATCTCAATGATGACTCTGATAGTGAAACAGAATTAGATTTAGATATTTAGATTAAAAATGTAATTATGTATAGATAATGCAGTTATAAATTTATTAAAACTTTGCATATTTTTAAATTTTCCCCAATTTAATTTTAAGATTATACTTACCTAAATAAACAATAAATTATTAATCTTTAATTTATTAAAGCCCGTCCCTAATTTTCTGTCCTTTAATCCCCCCCCGGTCCGCAGTTTTTTGCTGTCGGCAGGTATAACCATAAATGAAGGAAACTAACACGGTATACTTTGAGACAGACTAAACGGGTTTTTTCGATAATTTAGAAATTTTTTTTAAAGGTATTATTTAAAAAAAAAAAAAAGTGATTGTAACAAAAGTTTTAGGGTTTTTAATGAAAATTTTAAAATTTTTTTTAAAAAACAACCGAGATCAAAAAATAAAAAAAGGGGGAATAATATGATTTAATAAAAGACCCTTTATTTAATTAAAAAAAAAAATCTTTTGTGTTTTTTTTTTTTAAAAATATAAAAAATTCTATGTTTGGATAAGTCGTTTTGTAACAATTTGACTTTAAATTTTTATTTAAATAAAATGAAGAACCCTCCCCAGGGCTAGTAAATGAAAACCAAACAGCCTTTTAAATTTAGCTTTTACCAAGGATGACGAAATATAGAAAACATAGTTGATATAATATAAACAACACAAGTGCCCCACATTATTAAGGTAGTAGTAGGAAAAATTTTTTTTTGAGTACAAAATACGTCAATTCATTTGTTTTTTTATCTGTTGTCAACCTTGGCCAAGCTGGATAAAGGGATAAGTTCTGTTTGGCTTTTTTACCTTACCAGATGTAAAAGGGGGGGGGATCTTTTTTATATAAAATAACAAGTCGAATTAATACAGAATTGCTCATCCAAACATAGACATATTATATATTTTTAAAAAGAAAAAAACGAAGATTTTATATTTTTAATAAAATACAGGGGGTTTTATAAAAAAAAAATTTTTCCCGATTATTTTATTTGCCGATCGTCAGTTGTTTTTCCAAATGTCAAACCCAAAATTTTTATAAAAAATCCTAAAAATTCTGTAAAAAAAGTTTTTTTTCCTTTTTAAAAAACCAAAAAAATGCCATATTATAATAAAAACCCTGTACATATCCTTACAAAGGAAATTTTTAAAGAAAATCAATTTTTAATGGTAAATATGATGCAGTGTTAATATTATTGCTTCTTATTAATTTTTTGTACACGTTTTAAAAAAGTACCAACATTCAAATAAAATTTCAATTTATAGAAAAAAAATACGGAAACAAAAATAAATAAACAAAAATTACTTAAAAAAAAAACGTTTTTCTAGTGACAATACTTATTAATTTTTTTAAAGAATTTTAAAGCAGTTTTTGTTTCCACCCAATAAAAAGGTCTAAAAACATCTAACTTACCATGTTACATAATTTATTTTTCTAGGACTGTTTAATAACATGCTTATTATTAACTAATTTTGAATAGATAATAACACTTATTACCTACCAGTGAGTAATGATCCCTTACTCACGAGTTATAACTCACGGGTTCGATGACCTCTACATAGTGGCATCAAACGCACGTATACACGTCTTTAAGAGTCAATAAGCACTGTCTAACATATCTAAGTTTCAAAAAGTCGACCTTTAATAATTGTCAATATCAAAAAAAATATAGAATTTTATTATGCAAAGTTTGGCGGGTAAATTAAAAATCACCGATAAAGAAAATTTTAAAAATATTCATATCCTAGTATCTCTATCACGAGGTTGTTAATGAGGGTAAAATTGTAAAACAAATTAAAAGTACTTGGACAGGTGGTTTTTTTTCCTTTCTTCATGTATTTCCAATAGGAAGTTCCAAAAAATTTAATTAAAATGAAAAGATAAGTCGTAAAAAAAAGTATAGTTTTTTCCCCGCATGTAATATATTACTCAATGATAAAGGGAAGGGGGTGACGCAAACTTTATCATCGTGAGTAATATCTAAAATTACATGCTCATTGAATAAAAACTATTAATAATAATTAAGGCAGAAAAATTTTTTTGTGTTAACATTATTTTAATATTTATTGACAGGGGAAAAAAAATGAAAAAAGGTATAATAATAAGCATCGCATTTAAAAGGACACATATTATGTCAAATAAAAGAAACCCAAACCACATCGATTGGGGGGGAAAAAAAGTCCACCCTAAACATATTTAAACGAGATAGTGGCGAAAAAAAGGGGAAGAGAGGTTTGGGGGATATATTCTTTTTTTCCCCCCAAACCATAACAATGTTCTTTAAAAAAAAAAAAAAATAATCGGATACAAATACGAATATTTATAATTACCCCCCTTTTAAAAAAAAAAAAAATGGTTATTGATTAATAACTGTTTTTTTAACAATCCGGCAAAAAACAAAAGGAATGGGGGGGGGTTTTTTAAAATGTCACAAATTTTTTTGGGGTGGAACCCCTTTGATATTTTTGGTTAACTGACGCGCGAATTTTGCTTTTATTACTAACCTAAATTTTTTATGGTAAGTTTCCCGGCTTCCCGAATTTTAGCAAGCATCCACAAGCACAATTTAAGGGAATGGAGGTGGTGAGCTTGGCTTGCGTGTGCTTGGAGAAGTTGGGCCCCCCGGGGTCAGGTGTGGGTTTTTTGACCACAAATCAATGGGCGTTTGCGAAAAGCGCTTGAAGGGTTTTTTAAAGGTTTGTGTGCATTTATTCATTTCCCATCTCGAATTTGAGGGAGGGGGGGGGTTCGAAAAATTTTTAAATCCACGATTTTCTTCTTTGTTGAATTTTCCTTTTTTATTTGTATGTATTTTAAATAAGAGTAGAAAAAAAAAACGCCATAACCAAAACAAGTTCGGGCCAGTATGCTTGCCAGGGGAGCACATTGACGATTCAAACAGAAAAAAAAATTCCCCAAAAAAAACTTTAGCATTGTATAGCCTTTTAGTTTGTGAGCGCTTGCTGAGGCTCGGCAAAACGTGTAATTTCATTATAGTCTAGTTTGAATTTAAAGGCCAAGAATTAAAAATTTATCTTTTTTTTTTAAGTTCTTAGTAGCACAAGTAGGTTTGATTTATTTTTTAGCCCGGGAAAATTAATTGTTTTATTAACTTTCATAAGTGCTGAAATGGTTGCGAAAAAAATTTTATCCAAAAAAAAACAGTCTAACTGACTGACTGATTGACACAATTTGGGAAAAACAAAAAGTATCCTGGGACTAGGGGAAAAGGGAAAAAAAAAATTAATATTAATAAAGTATCTGAAAAAATTTGCCATAAATCCATACTTTTTTAACAATTTTTAAGTTCATAAATACATTTTTTTAGAATATATGTATTACTTTTATGTTTAATTTTTCCCCCCCCATGAAAAACCAGGGTTTCCACTGAAATTAGAGCAAGTAATAAAAAATTTTCAGGTCCGCGGGTTTTTCAAAGTGTTTTAAAATTACAAAGCCCCAAAAAAACTAATGGAAAACGATCATGATATATCCGCTGTAGTAGTCGAGGGATTTAAAAAGAATAATAAAATAGGGTTATTTTAAAATTTTTAAAAAAATTAGAATTTTTTTTGAAAAATAGAAATTTGGGGAAAGGGGGGGATGAGAAGTTTAAAAAATATATTTAAGGAAATAGTCAATCCCCTTTTAAAAATTTTTTGTTATTTTAAACCCCAAAAAGCTTTGTTTTAAATTTAAAAAAAAAAAAAATTTTAAAAAAAAAAAACTTTTTTAAAAAAAATTTAAAATTTTATCCAAAATTTTTTGTGTTTTTTTTATTGCCCTTAAATATTAGCAAACAATTCCAGAAAAATTTTAATTTTTTTAAAAGCAAGTGACTTGTGAGAAAAAAAAAAAAATAATAAATATTTTTTGTTATCCAAAAAAAAATATTTTTTTAAAATTGTTTACTTTTAATGATGGTTAGTTAGAAAAAAAATTTTAAAAAAACCCATTAAATGAATAAAGGGTACTAAATTAATTTTTTTTTTCAAAAAAAATTGTTTTAAAAAAATTATAATTTTATTAAAATGAATCTAATTTTTGTTTTTTCCCTTTTTATTTATTAAGAAAAAAAAACAAATTGTTTAAAAAAAAAAAAATGAAAAAAATTTTAAAAAAAAAACCCTTTTTTTTTCCCCCTTTGTCGATAAGTTGGGTTTTAGGGGGAAATTTTTTACATCAGAGCGTCGGGTCTACAGTTAATGGTCTTTTGGACATTTTCCTTATAAGTTTTTGGGATAAATTGTACTATAAACATTTTGATTAATAAATATTATAATAAAATGCAAAATATAACGTCGCGTGGGAAAAAACAGAAAAAAAGATGTTTTACGAAACGGCAAACAAACATTTTTTTTTTTGATGACTATAATCTTTAAAAGTAAATAGGGAGAAACTGAGAACTTATATGTAAAAACAGTAACTTATTTTAGGCGTAAAGTTAAAAAACTAAAATACATTTTAAAGATATTTAACTATTAGTCATGTATTAATACAGCCAATTAATTTTTTTAAAATATTGTTTAGTTCCTCATTTACCCTTATATTGTTTAAGTTATTTTTTTAGTTATTTATTCTTTTACAAAATTTTAACTAAAAGTTTTTTTATCTAAGTACTTTTTAAAATCAAACAAAGCATTATTTATAAATTATCGAATTCGGCATACAAAAATGCCATTTATTTAAAATGTAATGGCGTTTTTAGTTTAAGGGTTTCATTATAAAAATTGAACAATTTTTGTTTAATTTTGAAAAGTGGTTGTTTAAGGTTAAAGAAGCTTTTTTTAATTTAATTCTTAAAAAAAAAAACTAAAATGTTACACAAAAATTTAAGTGGCAAAAGCTGAATTGAACAATAATCTTAATTTTCAACCCCATCTGACTTTCGGTACTATTTATAAAAGATAAAATGACGATAAAATTATATCTTATATTAATAGTCTAGAAGAAATCGACGCATAAAAAGCGAAAAACTATTTCACCTCATTTTTTAAATAAGATCCTCTTTAAATTGGTGCCATATTGTTTAAACCGAAATAATTTAAACAATTGCAACAAATTGTTATTTTTTAACCAGAAATCTTTATCGAAATACAAATAAAAAAGGTTCTATGACTTTTTACGATAAAGTTAATATTTTTGAAGATATACATTTTTAAAGGTTCGAAAAATCCTAAATTTGGGTACCTACTTTTGACCCATAAAAAATATATTATTTTTTTTTAAATCTGGGCTATTTGGCCTTACATACTATGTGTTTTGGCCACGGATCTAAATAGTTTACTCTAATATGTAAAATCCCTAAACACATATGGACAAGGACACACGCTTCACATCCGGGATCCGTCGGGATGACTTTTAGTACATGACCAAAAGAGGACCACTAAAGAAGGAAAAAACAAAAAGGAAAGATTTAGGCTATGCTACTAATTAATTATGAATAAATCTATATTTGTGGCCTATTTCTTGACAGTTTTTCCCCAAGGTAACAATCACTGTCGGATTATTGTTTTTTAAAATTTCTGGGAGCCATATTGGCAGCGAAAAGTTATTAGAAAGTAGATAATTTATAAAACATTTGTTTTTGGTGTAGTTGATAGTTAAACAGGATATGATTGACGTCGCCATATTCACCGCAAGGGCATGGGGTTATCCTTAATGCCGATCCTATTTAGATGATTTGGGAAGCGTCCATGGTTAAGTTTAAGTCGATTTAGGGAAATTATTTTCCTGTGGGGGATGTTTATAGTACCAATGTTTTTTTGGGATGTTATCATGTATTTTGTAGTAGAATGTTTTGCTTTCGTCCCATCCCTGGCCAGTCTCTATTCCTTTTTTCGTAAATGCCCCCTTTTATATTAGAAATGAATATATGTATATTAATAGTTTTTTCATTAATGTCGGGTTTTTTTTTGATACGTTAGCCAACTGATCTGCTATTTCTTTTCCCGTTATACCTGAATGTGCCTTTGTCCAAATAAATTGTATTTCGATGTTTTTGTTTGTATAAATAATATTTATAATATTTGCTATAAAAGTATTAGGATATATAAGTTTGTTTCTTGAAAAATATTTTAGGCTATTGAGAACGGACGAGTCGGAGCAAATTAAGACATTTTTAAATTTTTGAGTAGTGGCCCATATAAGCGCATGAAAAGCTGCAGCTTCTGCAGAAAATATACTAAGATTGGGATTAAGACTAATGTTTTTGATAATTTAACTGGGGGCAAGTAAAGGCTGCGCCAAGATTATTGGGTTTTTTGGGAACCATCTGAAAAAAAATTTAAATTTTTTAGCTTTGGGATGATTTTTTCCCCTGTTGCGTTAGTATTGTGGCTCTGCTGGAAAATTTGGAATGTTCAAGGGTATTGTAAATAGGGCATTAAATGGCATACTATATAGATTTATCTGGGGGAACTGTTCATTATTCAGATTTAAATTTTGGTATGTTTCGTATCAAGTAGCTTTTATTTTTATTATTCCAGTATGAATTTGTGAGGGGTATATATAAATGTTGATATTTTTTTTAGCAGTGAATGTTGTCTTGCATGTAATTTTTAAAAAAAATTTTCATGCCAATAGTTCTTCTGTGGTATAAGGGTGTTCCCGGGGTTCCACTAAAATTGCTGCTTTTGGGGATGATTTCATAAGACCCAAACATATTCGTAAAAAACTTTATATTGCAATTTTTAAATTTTCATAAGGTGGCAGTTGTGGCTGATCCATAAAAAAATACCCGAATCTATGATTGATCGAATGTATGATCTATAAAAAGTAAGGCAACTTTTTATTTGTCCCAGGGGAAAGAACATACTTGTTTAAGGAATTAATGCTTTTTTTAGTTTTGCTAATAATATGTTAATATGTTTTGTCCAAAGTAATTTAGAATCTAATGTTACCCCAAATACTTAAATTTTTTTGCTACGGGGAAAATTTTTACCAAGGGTAATGTATTCATTATAAAATTTTCGGCGAGTAAAAAAAAAAAGTAGTTTTTTTTTTGGATAAGTCAAAGCCCTTTTTGGAGATCTCTTAGAAGTAATGATGTGGTTAAGTCTTAGTTGGCTTTTTTTGTTGGCTTCCTGGCTGTATAGAGCCAGGTCATCGGCATATTGGATGCAGGTTATGTTGTAATATATTAAAAAAAAAAGAATAGAATTTAAAAAATATTAATTTTTTATTCCTTAATAATAGTTTAGAACATTCTTTTTTGAGATTAAGAAACAAGTCTTTGTTAATATCTGTTTTTTGATTGTTTATTATGCGCGCTCGCAAGTAAAATAAATAATAACTTTTGTAAAATTGTTTTTAGAAAAAAAAACCAATTGTAGATAATTTAATTAATAATAATATTGCATTCTTTGAAAATTTTTAAAAAGTTAATAGTTTTTTAAAATAAATGATAAACACTATTCAGGACACAGAGAAGCCGATACAGCGTATGAGTCAGAGACGGCGATACTTAAAGTAAGGGACGATGCTTGTGAGCGCGTAATAAATAATTAGAAAAAATAT
>JAHBCN010026236.1:0-10769 GCA_019359885.1 Listronotus oregonensis | reverse complement strand
CGTGATATTAATTAAAAAAAGCAAATAAACTTAGAGACTTACTAATAAACTTCATTGTATTAGAATTTGACCTACCACCGAGCTTGTATACAGGATTGGCAAGGCAAGGGCTTGGGTGGAAATTTTAAAAACATACAAATATTTTATTATTTCTTTAAATAAATGAACCTAATGAAAATATAAAAAATGTAAAATATTTTTAGATGGCTGTCCTCTGTTAATAAAAAAAAAATATAAAAAAATACTCACAAATATGAAGAGACACCTACACGTCGACATGTTTCGATGGTTCTCGTCAGCGTATATCCATATTTGTTCAAAAATAATTAATTCTAAAGAAAATTTATTTGAAAATAGAGATAACTCTTATTATGTTAGTGAGAAGAAATTACTAATGAAATGATAATCTTAGTGTCTCTTTGAAAAAACTTTTTGACGTTTACATTTTATTTTATTGTTTTAAGGTATGCACATAGAGATCGAACGCTGTTAGAACAACACCGATACGTCACGGTCTCATATCAGTTTGCCATATCAGATCGTGACGTATCGGTGTTGTTCTAACAGCGTTCGATCTCTTACCTATACAAATTAAAATTATTTTTAGCCACGTAAGAAAATGTTTTTAAAAAAATATTTTATTTTTCTAAGATAATTTTAATGAAAAAAATTATTTGGCTTTTCTCTAGAATAAAAAAAAAATATAATTATTTATTTTAAATTCTAAATAAATCTAAATTTTTTTAGTAAATTGTAAAGGAAAAGTCTACTCCTGCAACAATATAGCTAGAAACATACAAATATTTTATTATTTTTTTAAATAAATGAACCTGATGAAAATATAAAAAATGTAAAATATTTTTAGATGGGTATCCTCTGTTAATAAAAAAGAAGAAAATATTAAAAATAAATAAAATTTAAATTTCCTTACAAATATGAAGGGACACCAAATAAATTGCAATTGATCAATGCCGCAGATCTATTGGAGAGACTTGGGGATTCTCTCCCAAAGTAGCCCATTGGAGCTATACGGCCATAATAAGACCCATGGTAACTTACGGTTCCATAGTGTGGTGGTCCAAAACAGAACAGATCAGGGAAAAACATAAACCAGATCAAATTTAAAGAATAGCATGTTTAAACATCACAGGTGCTATAACGACTACACCGACTAGAGCTATGGAGGTGATATTGAATCTCACCCCTTTGATATATTTGTAAGGGAAGCGGCTTTGATGACTCTAACACGCCTCCGCATAGTCGGTCTAGACACTAATGTAGGCACTGGCTCAACTGGACGACGCCTGTGGAGGGATGTTACTTTCAATTCTACAGGCAAGAGCGGACTCAGTTGCAGCAAGGTTCGTTTTGACATATCTAAAGTAATCATACCGCTGACTCGCTGGCCAGGGCGGCTGCGGGACGAAAACTAGTTTTTCCCGTCCCCACCACTGCACTGACAACAACAGCGATTAAAGACATCATTAAAGAATACCCCCATCGACTGTTTAAAGAAAAATGGGATGATACTACGAACTGCAACTTCACAAAAATAATGCTGAGCTATCCAGATAAGTCAAAAGCGAAAAAAAACCTTATGATGTTCAAAAGAAACCTCCGAACACTAACGGGTGTTCTAACCGGCCACTGCGGGCTACGAGGACACCTATTTAAAATGGGTCTATCGGACACAGGATTATGTAGTGTGAACAAGAAGATGAGACCGCGGAACACATTCTTTGCGATTGTCCCGCCCGCACAATTGAACAGAACTCCATGCTGGGCACGAACTGACCATTACTGGCCGAAATTAGGGAGATTAAACTTAAAGACGTCGTCAACTATTTTAAATCAATAAGTTGGACGACGCAGTGAATCTCCCGCCTACAAGAGGAAGCACAAAGGACCTACTGACGTCTAGGTGCAGTGGTATATTACCACCCTCTGAACATTCAGATCAGATCCGAGAGCATATCTAGAAAATCCTACTTAACAGCGGTAGGTTGTAGAAAATAGTAGTTTTTTTTTCAAACGATTGGTAATTTCTTGTTATTCACATTTAAGTTGGGCCCAAAATTCAAACAGCCAAGTTAAATTAGTTTTTAGGTTTCCATCAGCTGCTATATCAATAAGCTTTTTAATTTGTTATACATTTAGGGTTTGATGCCAACTTTCGATTGCGACTGAACATGGATTGTGAAGCCAATTTAGATTTTCCTCCTGTTTTGGAAAATATTTTTTGAACGAAACTTGTAAATTCTGATGGTGGTTGGTTATCTCTTAAGTGAGTTCTGCTGACAGTGAAGTCTTAATTTGGGTAAAAAATCATGGAGTGTAGGAAGGCACTCAATTATACCTCCTTTTCGCAAGGTTCCCAAAACTGTATTTTTTTAAGCTTTGCTTTAGAACAGAAGAGACTAAAAAGAGTACTACGAATTTTTTTCTTTAAATGACATCTTTTTTATAAGATGGTACAAGTACTTTTGTTTTTCTTTTTTCTCTCCTTTGTGGAACCCTGGAGTTTCGCGGAACTCAGGTTTAGAAACACTGGTATAAACTAATATTTTACAAAGTTGAACTCGATTTCGTTAAAAAAATTATCTGTTAAAAAGTTTATTTCAACACTAATACCAACCGATATTGTATAGATCAAAATATATAGGACCTAATTAGGTGCTGTAGTGATTTAAACTATACAAACAAATAATTAAATTCTATGTTTAAGGGTTGCTGATTGAAAAAAAAAACACGGGTATTTAGATTTATGAGTTCATATATTTTTTTACATTAAAAAATACTGTTTATTACTTAAGGGAGCGTCCAGTAATTACGGCAGCAAGAAGGTCAAGCCGAATCTTACCTAATCTCACGTAGGGCAGTGGGGAGGTCTCGTGATATATTACGTAATTTTTTTTACAAGAAACTGTAAAATTGCAGTTAAGCTGGGTTCAAATAAGTAAAACATGTTTCTGCACTAAAATGTAACTAATCCTACACGAGCTTATACAATAGCAAATAAAAACCACAAAAACACACTTAAAACTTTTTAAAAAAAGCAAAAACAAAATCCCGGGTAGATTTTGTTTCGTAAAAGTAAATAGGCCTTTAAAAGCACCAATGATGTTTTTTTTTTATCTTGGGACAGTCCACGAAGGTCGAAGTCCTAAGTACTAATACATTGTAGGTGTCTTTAGTGTGGTAAGAGGAAGTTCATCCACACGGGACTTAAATATTTAAAGATTTAAAGAAAAAGAGAAAACATCTGCGGGTAGCAGGTTCCATAGTCCGGATACTCTAGGAATAAAGAAACGAACAAAGTGGAAAGTAGAGGGTTTTATGTGTTGCTCTGTTGGGAGCTGCTACAAGATAAATTATACTGGCCAACTCCTCAGAGCAGATGTCATGAAAATACCTATAAAAGCTTTATTGTATGCGGGAAATCACTGAAAAAACGAACAGCTTTACTTTGAATGGCATCAATATGCTAGGAGTTGTAGGTGACGTCATTACCCAGACATGAAAACAATATTCTAAAGTATATACTTAAGCGTAATTTAAGTTTGGAGCAAATGTGCCTGCCGAAGAAAAAGTTTTTTTAGCTTCCACACTTGTAAGTTGTACTCTTTTGTAACACTAATGTTAATATTGTTCCGGGACACCCCGTATAAAAACACGGCTCCTGGTTTTACACCTTTTTATTGGATATCTGGTTTACAAACGTTTCTATGGTAACACTTTAACGTAACGTAATAATGACAACTGTTTAACCTTTAACTGTCTGTCAACTTCTTATCTCGTCTGAATACAAAACTAAACTGGCCCGTGCGGATTTTCCTCGCGCTTTTTATAGTGAAGTGGAAAAGAATGGAAAAGTCTGGAAAAATCTAGAATTAGCTGGAAGGATTCTTTTACTACAGGATGTAAGAATAGTGTAAAAAGGATGTCTCCAGCGCCCTCAGGATAATCCGCAATGACCGTCGAAAAACGGAAAAACTAAGGTAACCTATTTTAAATAAATTATTAACCTAAATAAAATAATTCTAACCTTTTATATTTCTAATAACTAAACACTAACTAAAATCTGTAACAATATAAATCTCTTAAAACTTAACTACGCTCATTAAGTAATCTTTCTTTTTTAATTACGTTCTGATCTGATCTGAATGTTCAGAGGGTGGTAATATACCACTACACCTAGACCTCAGTAGGTCCTTTGTGTTCCTTTTGCAGGGGGGATTCACTGCGTCTCCCAAACCCATTGATTTAAAATAGTTGACGACGTCTTTTTTCCCCCTAATTTCGGCCAGTAATGGCCAATTCGTCCCCCGCAGGAGTTCCGTTCGAATGTGAGGGGGGACAATCCAAAGAATGTGTTCCGCGGTCTCATCTTCTTGTTTACACCTCTACATAACCCTGTGTTGTTAGCCCCATTTTAAATAGTGTTCGTAGCCCGGGGCCAGTTAGAACGCCCGTTAGTGTTCGGAGGTTCCTTTTTGGACATAAAAAGGGGTTTTTTTTTCGCCATTGACTTGTCTGGATAGCCAGCATTATTTTTCAAAATTGCAGTTTGTAGAATCACCCCCTTTTCCCTTTTTAAAAAGTCGATGGGATATTCTTTAATGATGTCTTTAATCGCTGCTGTTGTCAGTCCAGTGGTGGGGAGGGGGCCAACTAGTTCCGTCCCGCCCCCCGGCCAGCGAGTCAGCGGTATGATTATTTTAGATATGTCATGTCCCTTGATCCAGGCTAGGTTGACCACATTATTTAGAGAGATGTTAGTCAGGGCTTGATGACATTCTAGTACTAGTCCCGAAGTAATTCGTGGTTCGTTTTAATTACGTTAAAGGTATTAGAAAAAATTAAAAGTTAAAAACCGCCGATAAAAAATAATGTTATTTTACATGAGAACCATTCAGAACACATTAAAATTTTAATATTTTAAAAAAATTAAATTTTTGAGGTTGCCATACCCCAATCCCGGGATTTTCGAGACTAAAAACAAGACCTGATACCGGGATTTCAAAATTCAGGGATTTTAGGATTCCGGGAACCCGGACTTTAAACCCTAGTCCTAAAGAACAAAAATGCCTTTATTTATCCGGCTTTTTCTTTGTTTATACAGGTCACTGTTTTACTTTTTCCCAAATAGTTAAACACAAATGAGCCACAAAAACTTTAAAACTTTTTTATTTTCACATTTAAATTTTGTTTGGCAAAGTAAGTTAGTACTTGCGTTTAAAAACCATACTTTTATAAATCCAATAAAAGGGAACCGGCTATGTAAAAAGATTTAAAATTGGCTATAAAGTTAGACAAAGGGTATTGAAATAATCGGGTAAAATTTAAAATTTAAATGGTAAATAAAATAAAAAATTAATAAATACAGTGTATTATTCGGCCTTCATTTAATATAGATAGAAAGAAGATAGAAAAATGTTTAAATGGAGAAAGTTTAAGAGGCTTTAATGCTGATCTGGACTGTGCAGTGAAATTTTTTCTTGAAAATTTTGTTCTAAAGATATTAGCGAAAGAGTGAAAATTGTCGATTTAAATTTTTGCTAGTGGTCTATTTGTTTTAATTTTAGCATGTTTTAAACCATGACGTTTTTTTTTCGATCATGCTCATCGCTATACATATACTTTTTTATATTGTCACTTAAAAAAACCCACGTGTTAAAAACTAATTATTGTTTAAAATAAATAAAAAATTAAAAAAAAAAAAACAAATTTCGGTTTAATTGCAGTCAACCTTTTTAGAGATAAAAGAAAAGAAAGAGCCTAGTTGTTGTTTATAGAACTCTACTAATGTCGTTTTAAATATTTTTAAAAATCCTAAAGCTATCTATATACACTCTTCTTTATAAAGGGTGAGTTTTTTAAAGTGTATGTAATATGTCGAAAACGGATTGAAATATCTTTATGAAATTTTAGTGACGTTGTTAGTAAAGGAAAGCAATCTATTTTTTTTTTCCCCTTTTTCTGTAAATACTTGTCTACTGAAATGTCTAAAAAAAATGCGGACCCATGATGTTGATTTGGCACAATTTTAATCCAGTGGGGATTATTTGGCGCCCAGTGATGCATATTGTGTCCGTTTACTATTGGAAAGATGCTGCCCACAATTATGGAAAAAAGCTCTATCAGAAAAAAATAAATCAGTTGGAAGGGCTAATGCGATTTTTAAAGTCTTATCCGTTCAACTCCTTGGCAAGGGTAATGTAGTAAGGATGAAACTCATACTTGGGCAAACTATCTATAAACTATCTTCTTCTAAAGTAAGCTGCCTGTTATATAAATAAAATACTTTATCTAACCTTTCAGCCAAAACATGTTTAAAATATGTTTGCAAACAAATGACATTATGTATAATACTTAATTCAGTTTACCTAAAAAAACAACATTATATTTAATGTATTACCATTTCTCTTATAGATAGTAAAAATCAAATAAACAGCTTCTTTTATTACTCTTCAAGGTCGTATATAGAAATAATATTAATCAAACTTCAAAATAAAGTTCAACTCAAAACTTATTTGGAGCTAAGACCAGTGAAAGCTTTAATCTGATTTCATTGAGTTTTGTTATTGCCAAATTGGTCGGAAATTTTCGTTTCAACAACTTATAGGCCGGAAAGATTACGTTTACGATGACCGAGAAAACAGATCAAGCATTGTTTGCTGTTTCAAGCCATGTGCGTCTATGTTCTATTTTTTTGTAAGATTAATATTAATAGGACAATTTTTTTTTTTATTACATACATGAAAACACTTATATATATATATATATATATATATATATATATATATATATATATATATATATATATATATATATATGTATATATATTGTTAGCTTGTAAAAAGGGTTTTTGTTTTTTTTTTAGATTTGTAAAAGTTCGCCACCATGTAATTTAGATATCGCCCCCACCACGGGGTTTTGGGGTACCATTGTGTTAAAATTGTTTTTTTTTTTTTTACTTCACACATTTTGTTACAATGACACCAAAATACAAAAAAAAAGAAAAGGGAAACCCTTTTCCCCAAGCTAACAATAAAAGAAATGATTGAAATAAAACGTGAAAAAAAATTCGATTAACGACAAAACCGATATAGATAAATTAGGCCAAATTTATAACAAAATTATTAACTAAAACTTATAGCCCAAACCCTTTTAAAATAAAAAAGAAAACCCCCTTCCCCCTTTAAAAATCATACATTTAAAATTATAAAAAAAAAAACTAACATTTTTTTTGCAATTTAACTTAATACATTCCAAAACAAAATGTATACAGATGAAGTCAGTCTGTTTTAAAAGATCAAATGTAGACGGTTCCCCCAAAGGGACGTTTTTTGAGAAGCAGGGGGTGGCTATTTTTAATATTAAGTTTTCTAACTGTATATGTATCGTTTGTACCATAATTGTATTGTATATTTATTCTTTGTTTTTAGAATAGAAAAAGATTTTTTTTTTGATAATGCCTCGAAAATGTAGGCGAAACGTCAAAACAAATAAAATAAAAAAGTTATAGTGTAATTTTATTTTAAAAAACCTTTTCCCCAAAAAAAATTTAAACCCAAAAAAAAAAGAAATAAAAAAAGGTTCAAAAAAAAAATACCAAAATATATATATATATATATATATATATATATATATATATATATATATATATATATATATATATATATATATATATATATATATATATATATATATATATATATATATATATATATATATATATATATATATATATATATATATATATATATATATATATATATATATATATATACCCCCTTTGTTTTTTAGCTCCATTGCTAAATAGCAATATTTTAATATAATTTTTGTTTTCACATATTTGTTACACCATAATAAAACACATAGGGTCTGAAAAATAAAATTTTTCCCCCTCACATTATCACAAAATAAAATAATTTCTTTTTTTTCCCGTATAAAATATGCTGAGTAATATGGCGGACTAACAGGGGAAAAAAAGTGAGAAAGAATACCAAAAGACATTTTTGTTGACGGTTGCGTCCTTCAATAAGCAATGTTGCCAGATGTTTTTTAATAATATGTTATTATTGAAGATTTTTTTTTTCCCCCTTTACCAGAAATGAAGTTTTTTTTTAGAAACAACAAATAAAAAACTAACCAACAACAACTTTAAAAATATTACCTATTTTTTGGGTTTTTTTTTGGGTTTGTTTTCTTTTGGGTTTTCCCCCCTTTTAAAATTTTAAAATTTCTTTATCATAAATGCGCCCCCCAACAATTTTTTTTTTATTCGACAACGCCCAAAATTTTTGGGCCCTTTTTTCTTAACCTAAAAAAATAGTTTTTTTTTGACTTTTAATTTCATTTTTTTCTGAAAAAAAAAGCATTTTTTTTGGATTTTTTCTTTTGGAAATCTACTAAACAAAATGTGTTCTTTTTATCTGTAATATTTTTTTTTTTTTTAAATCGAATGGGCTAAACTACACCGGCCCTTTATATATATATATATATATATATATATATATATATATATATATATATATATATATATATATATATATATATATATATATATATATATATATATATATATATATATATATATATATATATATATATATATATATATTTATATATATATATATATATTATATATATAAAATTATTATATATATATATATATATATATATATATATATATATATATATATATACATAATTACAAATTGATTACATACTTAGGTCATATTAGTAGTAAAATAGGTATTTTTTTTAAAAAATTTAAATATTAATGTTCCCTTTTTTAAAACCGTTAATAATTTAGGGAAGTACATTAAAAACAATAAAACTAAAACCAATAAAGGAAAGAAATCGGGTTTTTTTTAAATTAAAAAAAGTAATGACTGTCCAAAAATTTACATTTGGACAAACGGGTAGGAATTTCGATAAACGTGTTAATGAACATTATTCTAGTTTTGTTAAAAAGAAAAAAAAATTTTAATTACTCCAACCTTTTTAAAAAAAAAAACAACATTCATTTAATTTTAACTATGATATTCTACAAATTGAAAAAAAAAGTGTAAAATTAAATTTGCTAAAAAACCAAAAAAATAAACAAGCTCAAAAATTCCAATATTCTTTTAAACAATCAATTAGACTTAAATTCTTTCCGTTATTGAATCTGTTTTATTAATAGGTAAATATAATAATTAGGTTTTTTTCCCCCTTTTAAATATTCCCTTATTTGTGTACATTTTTGGGAAAATTTTTTTTTTTAGTAATACCAGTCTCTTTTAAAAAACCCTTTTTTAACAAAAAGTGTTGGGGAAACATGCCCAGTTTTCTTTTGTATAAATAAAAAATTAAAAAAAAAAAAAATTGTGGAAGTTTGAAAAAAAATTTTTTTTTTTTCTAAGTTATCACTCCTCTATATAATGGGGGTTTCCCCCAAGTAAAAACCGACTCAATACAAATTACAAACTAAAAAAAAAAAAACCCAAACAGAAACAGAAGTTAAATACGTGGCATTACCATACACTAGTGGCCTTTCAGAGAAAATTGCACATATTCTAGGCAAACATGGTGTGCGAACTTGTCACAAATCTAAATAAAGACAGGAACCTTTACAAGCTAACAATAAAAGAAATGATTGAAATAAAACGTGACAAAAATTCGATTAACGACAAAACCGATGTAAATAAATTTGTCCAAATTTATAACAACATTATTAACTAAAACTTATAGTCCAACCTTAATATACAATAGTTAACCCCTTTTTAAGAATCAAAACATTTAAAAAATTTTAAAAAAAAAATTCCCAAAATTTTTTTGTTTTTTAAATTACTACATTCCAAAACAAAATGTATACAGATGAAGTCAGTCTTTTTTAAAAAAATCAAATGTAGACGTTTCTCAAGGCATTTTGTAGAAGCATGTGAGTGGCTTTTTTTAATATTATGTTTTCTACCTGTATTTGAATAATTGTATTGTTATAGTTTTTTTTTTTTGTTTTTAAAAAGAAAGGGAAAATTTTTTAACCCAAAAATAAAGTAAAAAAAAAAATTAAAAAAAATTTTAAAATTTAAAAAAAAATTTAAAAATAATATTTATTTAAATATTTAATATATAATATAAATATATATATATATATATATATATATATATATATATATATTATTATATATATATATAATAATATATAAAATTTATTTTTTTTTATTTACTTTTTTTTGATTTTTTTTTAAAAAAAAAAAAAAAACCGTTTTTTTTCATTTCTGAACAAAAAATTGGGGTTTTTTTAAATTTTTCTAAAAAATTTAGGTCCCCCAAAACAAAAAAACAAAAATATTTTAGCAAAAAGTTTTAGTAACAAAAAAGCTACAACAAATGTTGGGGAAACCACCATCCATTTCTGTACACCCCACTCAACGAATCAGAACAAAACCGAGCTTGGGTCTATTTTCCCCATTTTTTTAAAAACCTTTTAAAAAATTTGTATTTTTTTTCTTTTATTATTTTACGGGAAAGGGGGGGAACCGGTTTTAAAAAGGGCCCCCCAAAAAAGAAAAATTATTAATTTTAGTCGGGGGCAAGGGGGGAAAGTTTTTGGGGGATAGACTGCTTTTTTAAAAACAGATCAGTATATACTTTAACTAAGAAACCCTTTTTGCTGGGGGTTTAAAGGGGGTGTCCGCAAGGGGGGTTTTGTCCCCCCTTCTATGGAATCTTGTCATGGGCGACCACTAAATGTCCTTCAACTTGGGGTAAAAGAT
>JAHBCN010026235.1:5000-10792 GCA_019359885.1 Listronotus oregonensis | reverse complement strand
TTTAATATAAAAACAACCCTGAAAAAAATTTAATTAAATTTGGGTAAAAGGGGAAAAAATTTGGCAAAAAGGTCATGTTTAAGAGCTCCATAATTTAAAAAAAAAATAGATAAGAATGTTATTTTTGACAGGTGTTATTTTTGACGAATGCCTTTTTGATAAATACCATTTTTTACAAATGTAATTTTCAAAAAAAAATTTTTTCAAATATAATAGTAACAATTTTAATGTCTGTGGAGAGCCAAATAATAACTTTTATTAAATAACCCCAAAAAAAATGGAAATATTTAATAAAGGTTTGTAATTTTAATAATACGTGCTAGGTAGTAAAATTTTTTAATTTGTACGGAAGTTTTTTGTTTAGGTTTAATTTAAAAGGTAAACTTTTATAAATAGTAAGAAGGATTAAAAAAAAACGCCCTTTATTTTTTAAAAATGAAAGTTAAAAATTTTATAAATATGTATGATACCTGACAACTTTTTTGCCCAAAGCACTTATTGTTCCTATAAAATTTTCCTTTATTTTTTCAGAAATTGATGTGCAATAGTTAAGTTCGGTAAAAGTAACAAATATTTATTAAATAATAAAATTTTACATGATGTTGTGTTTTTTTAAAAATTTTTTTACCAAAAAGAAAAAAAAAAAAAATAGCTTTTAGTATCAATAGCCCGAGGGCCTCGGCCCGAGGGCTAGATTTCGACCTGATGGGCATTATACCAGAAAGCCCGGGTGCATCAATGCTTTAGTTTTACCCAAAAAAGAGTTTTTCAATGAGGGGTTACATTATTTATTCGCAAAAAAAAAAATAAGTTGCACCTGTCCCCAAAGTAAGTAGATAATGACGGTGTTAAGTTTGTTTTTGATTTTTGTCAGTTATAGTTGGCATTTTTTATTTAACGATTTGCAAAAAAATGAAAGAAATACCATAAAATATAAGAGAAAAGGCCAAAAAGGGGGACCAAAACGCCAGTTAAATCAAGGCAACAGTATGATCGGGAGTATGGATATTTGGTATTTGGAAAGATGCGAACGAATTCTTCAAAAACCGAAAACGTTTTAATGGCATTTTCCGGAACGGAAATTTTTTTTATTTAATACATATGTTTAAAAACTTATTATTTTTAGTGGAAAATACAGTCCGAACTCTTTTTGGACCAAGTATTCCCCCAATCAGTTGATGGTCTATGAAAAATAGACATTTCGAAACCATCGTCTCATATTTTTTTAAAATTAAGTGAAAGGATACGCCCGAAGAAGTTAAATTTTGGAAGGAGAACAAAATTAAAATTTATTAAGAAGGCCCCTGATGATATCTACTTGGTAAAAAGTCATATTGGTAAGGGTGTTTTTGAGGTTTAAGACGAGATGAGTTGGTCAAAATGACCATTGATTACATTGAAGATAGAGGAATACTTGGTTATAAAGGTACCGAAACAAAAAATTCAACTTAAAAAAAATTTTATCATTGAAGAAGATTTAGGGCTTTAAATTTAAAAAAAAAATACAAAATTTAAACCCATGGAAAAAGGAGCGAAGATTCTTTCTTACCTATAGAAAGGGTCGATGAAAAACCCCCCTTAAAAATACCATAGGAAGGTCCCAACATTGATCGCAAAATTTTTAAAACTGGATAATGCAGAATTACACCGACCACTGTTTGCGTCGCACATCGTCAACTTTACTTGTTGAGGCAGGAGCTTGTTTTAAACGCTAAAAAACATGGGAAAGGGCTCTTCGTAGCTAAGGAAATAGAAAAAATATTTCATCCAAAAACGTAGCCAAAATGATTGCCAATTCATTTAAATTTCCCCAGGAACCGTATGACTATTGAAAATTTTTAAGGGGCTTTTTCTTATACAAAATAGCGTTAGTGCTACCACCGCTGCTACCATCACAAAAAACCCGACCATTCTATAGTGGGATAGTTCATTTTCCGGGACATTTCAAAATTGTAATTTTTATTTTGGAAAAAATTTTAAATTTTTTTTGTATTGTTTAAAAAAAAAAATTTTTTTTGTATAAACTTGATCTTTATTGTGGGAAAAAAATTTGGGGTAAGCAATAAAATTTATTTGGATTGGGGTTATAAGGGGATTTCAAATGCCCGCTTTAACCTTGGATAAAAGGTATTATTGTATCAAAATTTTCCCCTTTCCGGTATTATAGATCAATAATAGATGGGGAAAACAAAAAAATATTATTTACAAATGTACCATGTTTATTAAGATTTGGTTTGAGAAGAAAAATACGACTTAATGATTTAAAAAATTTTATTATTTAATATAATCCCCTGAACTTAATGCGTTTTTAGTGATCTAATTTTTGAATCCATTCCCAAAGTGAAATTCAAAAGACTTTCGAAATGCGTTTTACTGCTCTAAACCTTTTTATTCAATAAATTTTTTTTCAATGCAAGCAGTTTTTAAAATATAAGAATTCAGAAAAAAAGGGTAGCTAAGTGGGGCGAATAGGGGGATATTGAAACAATTTATACTTTAATTTACGGATTTTTGAGTGGTTTTTGGGGTTTATTTGACGAGGTGTTTGTTTGTTTTTTTTTTTCTTCTGTCCACCAGTTTTTTTTTAAAATTTTTACATCGAACTGGTTTAAAGGTTGAAACAATATGAGCTATTTTTTTCAATTTGGGGGAAAATCCAGAAAAAATTTCGCATACCAAAAAACCATTTTTTTATCTGTTCTAAGCCAAAAGTTCACACCCTTCCTTATTTTTTTTTTAATTTCAGATTAGGGGAGACCCAGCTCTTATCCAATTGAAAAAATAATCTTTTTTTTTTTTTTAAAGCCCCAAATACTGCTCGGGACTCCCCTTAAATGTTTTGGTTCCATTATTAGCAAAGGGGACCATTGTGCAACAACTTTCTAAACCCAAAATGTAGCTAAAATAGTGTTAACCTGTCTAAAAAATTCCTAGGGCTTTACCAAATTTTTTTTTGTTTATAGACGATATTCCAAAAGTATATCCTGTATTTTGCAGATTTTGGGTGTTGAATGCACTTTTTTGGGCTTTTACCGGATCATCTTCAAGACTTGTAGACTTTGTTCTAATTTAGCCCCCATTTTTTACTTTTTTATTAGAGGAAAAAAAATTTTCAATGTTTTGAATCTTTTTGGTGCTATACTTTCTAAAATTCAAAATTTAATTATAACAGGATATTAATTTTTTTACTATAAACGTCAATTTTTTTCAGCTTTTTGTTTACCATTTTTCGAAAAAAAAAACTAGAACCAAAGCCTTATAACCATTATTTATTTTTTTTTATTATTAAATTAAAAAAAATTTAAAGGAAGTTTTCAGATGTTTGTTTTTCAGCTAAAAGGACAGAGGGCGCGATTCAGGACTTTAAAGGTCTTTGTCTCATTACTAAGGGGTCCAAACAAAAATTTTTTACAGGTCGCTAAAAGAAAAACAAAAAAACCCAAAAAAATCAGAATACTTATCTAAGTCTGCCACTGTAATCAAGATTAATTTAAATTAAAAATACATAAAAATGAAAATTTACTTTTTGAGAATTTTATTGTAAAATTAGAAAATTTTAAAAAGTTTTTTTTTAAATATTTATGAAGTTTTGTTATAAATGACATATTCATGGCCGCCAGCAGGGGATTAGTCCTGACCCCCAGGGTTTTTTAAAAATTTTAAAATAAAACAATTTTCCCTAAAAAATCTTTTTAAATCACCTGAGAATTTAAATAAATATAATTATTTACTTTTTTTACTTGTTTTTAATTCAATCAATTCTGCTGCGGCTAGTAAATTAACCTAAACTTTTTGACCCCCACTACATTTTTTTTTGGCGGCGGTCCTGGAAAATAGAAGAAAGGTTGGTGTGCTATATAATATTATTTAAATTAACAGATATTGATGCCACACATTTATCTTTATTTAATATAATAAATGCACTTTCTTTTATTTTACGTTTTTTTTGAACAAGTTTCTTTTGCTAAAATGCTAAATAATTTTAAATTATATATATATATATATATATATATATATATATATATATATATATATATATATATATATATATATATATATATATTTTTTCGTGTTAAATCAAACGGATTTTAAAAAGAATTTTTGAGTTTTGGGGGTAAAAAATTTTTTTTTTTCCCTTTTTTTTTTATGTCGAACCGGCTTCGTATAGTTGAATAAAACCGTCAGATGACGGGCCGGTGGGGATTTACGGGAAATACCCCTTTTTTTATCAGAAGACAGATCAAGCGCAATACCCCATGCTTCAAAACCGTCAAAAGGAAAGACGTCCATCTTAAGAAAACTGAATTATTTTAAAAAGTACATTTTTATTAGTACCCGGTATAACTTAGGCAGATAACCGGTTTATTTAAAATTAAGGTTTCTAGCAGCCTCAACTAAAACAAATCGTCATATTTGCCAAAATGTCGGTTTCCCGGTAAATTTTCTCCCGGCGAATAAAGCAAAATGTTAAATTAAGCCGACATATGTTTCAATAATTCAGTTTGAATTGTATCAAAACAAAGTTTTATGTGATATTTTTGAATATATGCCGGTTTATTTTATTCTTACGTATCGTTATGCAAGATGTTTTACGGCTTAGAAGGCTCAAAATCGACTCTTGTAGGTAGATACTTACACTAATTACCTCAGAGCTTTATTATTTTTCCTAGAATACTTATATTATTATTGTTTGTTAAAGGAAAAAGCGTACAGATTTGATATTAAAACTTGCGGCAAAAAGTAAAAGGCGGTGGCAAGTGATTGCGCCAGATTCTTTGCCTCCGGCAAGTGTTAATTTAGAACGCAGTGCTGAAGATGTTCCTGAAACTGGCAAGACTGATATACAATTAGAGACTGAAAGCTACGTATCTCCTTCTGCTGGTAAGTTTAGGTTTTATCGTTTGGTTTAAATAAATCAATTTTGTTAGTCAATTGCATAAGCATTGGTGTAGTCAGTACTAATATAGGAAGAACTCACTTACTCACTCCTCATTATTTTTAAACTTTTCTTCATAATATAAATATAATATTATATATCTATAATATATTTTTAAGGATGTGAAGTTACTGCATCAACGAACGCTGGCCCGACTTCTATAGATCCAGTAGAAGTTCCTATAGGGCTAATGAATGTAAAAGCTTGGGTTGATAACCTGCCTGATCCGTTGCTTCCAACATTATTTGTGGATACAGAAATCACTACTAAAAGTAGCAAGACTGATTTGACTGAACTAAAACCACTCTCTAATGATGAATGCGTGGAATATGAACCTATACAAAAGAGACTGAAAACCACATTTCCCCTTTGACTGGTAAATTCAGGCTTTTGCCATTTTGATTTCTATAAATCAATACTGTTCGTCGTTTGCATGACCATTGGTGGCTTATAGATAAATATATATATTTTTTTTAATTTTAGAATGTGAAGTTACTGCACCAACGATGACTGACTTGACTGCTGTAGATCCGGAAGAACTTTTAATAGAGCAAATGGGACGGGAAGCTCAGCAGTCTGGTTTGGCCAACAATATTGTTACGGGTCAATTATTCGGGACTGAAAGCTACAGTGTCAACAACAAAAATAACACGGACTCTACTGATGGGGAAGCCCAAGACCCATTTCATAATTCTGATGACGATGAAGTCGACCCCGATTATAATATATTAAGTTTTGGCTCCAAAAGTGACAGTGAATGTAGCGATGAACCGGCGACTGGGATTGAAATCGAAAATGCGAACGAACCAATACCAAGAAAGAGGAAAAGAGGCAAATTTAATAAAAGAGCTTTAGC
>JAHBCN010026234.1:0-10767 GCA_019359885.1 Listronotus oregonensis | reverse complement strand
AAAACCCTTTTAATTTTCCCATTAATACAATTGCAGGAAAAAGGTTTTTTTTGAGCAGAAGATCAGTGGAAAGGGGTGCTGAAAAAATTGATACCGATCCTAAAAGGGGGGAAAAAAACCTAAATTTTCCCGATGATCATTTTAGACGAAGGAATTTTTTAAAAACTGAAATGGAAAAAAAAATAACAATAAAATTTTAAAAAAACATTTTTTTTACTGATGAATAATTTTCATTTTGGTCCCCCCAACTTTTTTTTTCTGAGGTAACGAAAAAAATCAAAAATTTTAGGGTTTTCCAGGAGAATAGGGCAAAAAATTTACAAAATTGCAATTAAAAATTGGGAATTGGGAATTTAGGATTATTACCCTTAACATTCTAGCAAATGTCAAAAACTTTTTTAAACAATCTTGGTTATTGTTTGGCTCAAAAAAATTGGTTTTTTTGATCATCTTTGAAAACTTAAAAAAAGAGTTTTTCTTTTTTTTTTTATGAATCCCTTTTAAATTATTTTCTTAAAAATATTTTCCCGTTCCATTACTTATTTAAAAAAATTATTTTATTTTATTAGGAAAAACTGTTTGGTTTTTGGCAAACGTTGCGGTCTCGTTAAGCAACTAATTTTAAATTTATGACTGATAAAAATCAGATCAAGTGGGTTTGGGCCTTTAATAGCCCCTGCTACTTGCCTATAAACACTGCATCCTCTTACTGAAAATAAAAACGAGTAAAAAACAAACTGGACGATAATTTTTCCCAATTTTTCCCCCCCCCAAGCCCAAACCCAAAATTTCCCCTGAAAAAAAAAAAGGGGGGAAAAAAATTTGCAACCCCAAAAACTATTATTGGTATTTTAGAAGGGGGTTTAACCCAAAATTTTAGGAGCCTCCATTTCCCAAATACGGTCCCTTTTTAAATATATATTTTTATATTTTATATTTTTATTTTTATTTTTAATAAAAATATATTTTAATTATAAAATATATATATATATATATATATATATATATATATATATATATATATAAAAAAAAAAAAAACCTGAAAGGGTTTTGGAAATTACAATTTTTATATGATCGTTCTGAATGATATTTCCCATAGTTCACAATATTTAAAAACCTTTAAAAGTTAAAAAATAACGTTTTTAATAAAAAGTAAAATGTTGTCAAAAACTAAATTTTTTAAACTTTTTTTAAAAACCAATAAATAAACCCTTTAAGTTACTAACTGGTGGCCATATTGAATTTGCCAAAATATTTCTTATTCCGTCATATTAAAAAATGGCATCATGGAATACATTGTTTAAAAAGAAAATTTTTATTCTTTGGGTTTCCCCTTTTAAAATATAGAAAATTTTAAATTTAAAAAATAAAAAAAATTTTAATGGTTAGTGACAAGTTTAAATAAACATCATCCCAAAATTTTTAAAAGGGAAGCCCTTTTAGAAAATGAAGAAAATCTGAAGGCCCTTTTTCCCGGTAACATCCTGTATATATTAAATTGATGCACACTGTGTTAAATTATTCGTGTATGCAGATCCGCGCTACTCTAATTAATCCCGTATTCTCGTCAAACCTTGTCAAACAAGGCCTTGTTAGTATGGATAAAGGATAAAAGCTTAAACAAATAAAAACCTTGGTGGAAGGGGCTTTTAGACCCGCAAACCTGGCGAAAAATTCCTTTGGGATATTAAAAAACATTGAACACATATTTTACTACTGAACTAACAGAAAAATTTAGTGTGTAATAAAAACTTAATGGACGGTTTCAATTGATTTCGATTTACCTTTTGATTTTAATTAACTTATACAATAAACGTATTGGTGTAACAGTATTATAAGTGCAGTTTCAAGCCAACCCACACAATGAGGAAATCCCTTTATGAAAAAATGCTAGACCCCCTTTTTAGATTTTCCCGGAAGTGTGTGAGGGCGTTTTAAATTTTTCCCGACTGTGCAAGGGCCCGGGGGTCTAAAGGTTTTCTCAATTTTATTGATCAAAAACTTTGGGAAAAAATTAATAAACCCAAAAAGTATAAGTAATTAAAAAAAAAATCTCATATGGGCAAAAAATATTTTTTCCCTTTTCGTTTTTAATTTCTTGACAATATCTTTGTTTATCCATTGTTACCAGTCACCTTCGATTTTTTTTTTTTTTTAAGTTAACCTATGGGAATACTTTTATTTAATGGTATTTGTTGTATATTTTTTTGTTGTATTTTTTAGGTTTTTTAATTTTTTATATAAAAAAACACCCACCTTTTATTGCAAAAAGATATTTCTTTAAACCCCCCAATTCTCATGTTGGTTACTTACAATTAAAGAAAAACAAATTATCGTGCTTTGTTTTATTATGAATTTCTTTTGGGCTTTTCCAAACGTTCCTGAAAGACTACGGGGTGCTTTGGGTTGGCCCCGAAATTCGAGGGTAATATTAATAGTAATAAAAAAAATAAAAAATAATAAACGTCTTTTTATTGAAAATTTGTTATCTTTACAATATTAAGAAAAAAATATAAATTTAAACATTTTTTTCCGGGATAAAGGGGAAAATTTTGCTCTAGGTACAAAGGGACCAGATATTCTTACATTTTTAACCCCGTTCAAAACCATATATTACACAAAAAAACTGACTAATACAAAAAAGGAATAAATTTGGTTTAATATATAAAAAATATAATTTAAATGTGGGTTTTTTCATAAAAATAACAATGTAACAAAAGAAGACAATAAGGGATTAAAAAATTAAACCTAATAGAAAAGGATGTAAAATCCTTAAAAAAAAAATGAACACTGACATCGGGACCCCCTAAATACGAAGAAGCATATTTTGTACCTCTTTTTTTAAAAGGGTTTTTTTACACCAGGATTTCATATCTTAAAGAAGCTATTATACACTATAGCTGCTTTGGTAAGAGAAGCACCTCTCAAAAGTAGTCGTGTTGTGCTTTGGGATGGACAACATATTATTGAAGCTGGTATTAAGGGCATAGCTTTCTAAATGCAGCTTTTCCCTTAAATAGGGAGGTCTTCCTGTGGCCATGATAGTTCTGACAAAACTGGCAAAATGTAATTTTCTCCTATTGGCCATGTTCAACCATCCCAGCTCGGCCATTTTGGTTGATACGTGATCAAACCTACGGAGACCAAAAACAAAACGGTAGCAACAGTTTTGAACTTTTTGAATTCGTTCTTGATTTCTTAGATCCAGGAATGAGCCATAGACAAAATCACAATAATTAAAAAAGGTCAACACCAGAGCCTCCACCAAAAGTATTTTAAGTTTTCTGGACAACAACACACGATTACTGTATAACAAATTTAGGTTTATAAAAGATTTTTGCAGCAAACCAGTAAAGTGAGTGTCAACTGTTAATCCCAAGGACCTTACAGAATTCTTTACAGGCAAAAGGCTGCCATTAATCTTTACTTGCATGGACTCATCAACTCTGCATGTCTTTCTACCCTTAAAGTAAGTTATTGAGCACTTCTTTGCGTTTAAAAATAAATTGTGCTTTGTTGACACGTTTGCTGAAACATCTAAATCCGCGTTAACCCTATATTCCGCTATATGGTGTTCGTAGGGCAAAAAGCTAAACATTAGCTGAGTGTCATCTGCATACATCTGACTATTGCAGTACTTAATGTAGTTTGATAGACCAGCCGTATAAAGAATGAAAAGTAGAGGAACAAGTATTGACCCCTGTGGGACCCCGGGCGTAACATGACCCATTCCTGACGATTCGCCGTAAAGCACCACACACCGCCGACGCTCGGTCAAGTAGTTCCGTATAAAACAAACAGTCTCAGCAGAAAACCCATAATAGCAAAGCTTTGCGCAAAGAAGCCTATGGTTAATTGTATCGAAAGCCTTAGAGAAGTCTAGCAAGACTAGGGCCGAGACACGACCCCCATCAAAATCCCCCCCAATCGAGTCCACAACCTCAGACATAACGGCTGAGGTACCATTACCGCCGCGGAAACCTGACTGATTATCAGGCAGAATTTTAAATTTTTTCGAGTAGGCGGTCATCTGTTTGCATACAATTTTTTCAAGTATCTTAGATAAAACTGGCAGTTTACTGATTGGCCGAAGATCGGAAAGGGAATCGGGGCTGTTCACTTTAGGAATAGGGTGAATAAAAGCTGTCTTCCAGCACCATGGAAAATAGAAATTCTCCAAGCACACGTTAACCAAATGTGTAATGTAGGAGTCAATAACAGGGTTACAATACCTAAGCATATTTAAAGTAATGCCGTCGGAACCAGCCGCGTTAGACCTGATGTCGCTAAGGTCGTTCACATCAGTAATTGACGCCATAACAAAATCAAATCTATTGTCATTTATTGGAGGAAGCTTATCATACCAAGCCGACGCCTCCCCACAATCCCCATCAATAAAAACAGAAGCAAAATACTTGGCAATATCGTTAACATTTTTAGGTGATCTGGAATACTATGTTGTCTTTTATGTCGAACATTTAGATCCGTCAGAGATTTCCACATCTCTCTACTATTACTACCCTCAGCTATTCGGTCCACATGCGCCCTCTTTGCCCTGCGAATAAGAGCAAGAGTACTGTTTCTAAGCTCTTTATATGCATTCCAGTTATCAGTGGTTTTATTACTTTTAAATCTTGTTAAAGCTTGATTTTTTATAGTCTGGCAACCGTATCTGTGACAGTGCGGCGTCGGTAAGTGGAAGGAAGTTGTAAACCAAACATGGCGTACTTCATTCATAAAAAGCACAGCGGCGTGCGGATTTTCCAAAAGTTCAGAAATATTTTGTAATTTGTTTAAATGAAATAATGTGTACAGTATACATTTATGTTTTATTTAAAATATATTTTAAATGTATGGTCGTCACGAAAAATAAAGGCATTTAAAGACCATTAGTAACAATTTCACAAAATATTTCATGGAAAGTTAAAAATGCAGAAAAACTTCATCATCTTATCGGTTTTTTTATTTGTTTACCTCTAAGATAGGCGGTATTTTTAATTTTTGGTAATAATTCAAAATGGGGAAATGTCGTTCTACGTTCCCTGTAGTATTATCATTGCAATTTTTGATAAATGACAAAGAAATTTATAAAATAAAAAAGTAAGCATTACTTTTACTATAATGTTAAATCATTATCTAACCATGTCTCGTCCAAATCAATAACATTTCGCCCTTCTTGGCGATATTTTCGTATTTCATGTATATATTTAAAACCATTTGATATTAGTAACGTCCTAAGTGTTTCCCTAGAATATGAAAAATTTAAATCTTCCCGCAATTTTTGCAACAATTTTCTACTTGTCGGGACAACTTTCAATTTAAGATAAAACCCATTTATCATATGTCTTATCACTTGAAAATCAAAATTTTTATTTTTCTCAACAAGATAAAGACGCCGTCGTTTTTTTTAGGACTGGATAACATTTGATTGGGGTTATTTTCCAACCGTTCCTTATCTTCTTTATTAATTTTTCGTACAGTTGATACGGCAACTCCGGTGTAAAGAGATACCCGATCAAGCTTACGTTTAAGTGGTAATTTTAAAGAATTGCTTGCGGCTTCTTCATCGCAAACCCTATTAACACAATAAAACAAAAATACAATGGACAAAAGTATATTTAAAAGTAGCTTTTATTTAATTTATGAAAAGCTGTATGCTTTATTCTGTGTATAACAGTGTTAGTTCTGAAATAAAAGCGTATTACTTAGTCTTTATTTAGTGACAAGCGGTTGCCCAATCATCGAGATTTTGCCCGTTTTCTGTTACTTGCTAACAGCTTAATGAAAACAATACTTTTTTCATATTTTTGACGTAAAAAATGGTATAAAGACGAATAAAGACCCTCTTCGTAAAAAATGTTGCAAACAGATGACTTGCCAACTTTAGTTGCCGCTACATATTATAAAGCTTTTTTTCGTATATTTAATGTTTAAACCCAATAGAAAAAACATGATTACTGTTTTATAAGATTATTACTTACCTATAAACATTTGCTATTATTTCTTTTGTTTGTCCATGTAGTGTCTTTCCGCAAGTAAATTTGTTCATTTTAAAACAATAGTAATACTATTGAAATACTATTTAAGAATCAAATAAGAACTAAAAAAATGTATATACAAGGTAGAAAAACAAAACACAACAAAACAAGCAAAATTACACAACACCAAATTTAACACTTAGAATTAAGGATAAAACCTTCGACCTCCGACACTGAATGTTTAAATATACGACATTCCAAGAGAGGAACCAGAAACAGCACAAACACTTCCAACCACAAGTAAATTTACCCCATAGAAACAAAACCTGTGACAAGCTCCACCAACCAGGTTCGTTTACTTCGCAACTGGACAAGCCTTTTGTTTGACGTTGCAAGTTTAGACAAAATCGATAGGGTCTTTGGAAAATAATTACCTAATAACATAATATTCCTTAGTAAAATAAAATAGATATTTAATAAAAATAACAACCACATTTAATTCTCAGCTTTTTTTCAATATTTTATTTTGTTATTGTAAAAAAAAACAATTTTAAGATTAAAATTACTACTTGGGTATATAGTAGTAAGTACTATTGCTTTCTTGTAGTTAAACTTGGCACACTATACCGTCTTCAATGGTGCTTGAATATCAAACAGTTCTGTTATATAGGTTGTAAACAATTGAACCTTATTATCAATATCATTTTCGTACAATATGTTATTCCATGGAACAGAAATCAGATCAGTGAGAAAGTTTTGATGGACAAAATTTTTAAAATCCCGATATGTTACTATTCTTGGTTTAAACTTATTTAACTTTATACACAATTCACAAAATACGAGTTTGTGATCCGATATCTGCCCAGCATCAACAACTCCAGCTCCACGAACTAAATCCGCATCCGACACAAAAAGAAATCAAGGTCCCAGAACCACCAGACACTCTCGTTGGCTCGTTAACAAGTTGAACCAAATTATAACCATTAAAGCTTTCATATATAACTAGTTCAACGAATCTAAGTTTGAATGAGTTTCTTTGAGTGTCGAATTGCGTGAGGCGGCCAATTTCTGCTGTCACTGAAAAACATGGCTACTATTTGACAGAGAATAGAAGAAGATAATCGTGTAACATAATAAATTATTCGGAGTTCTTTAGGAATTGGGATAACTGCAATCGAAAAGATCTTGCACCATCATCTTGAAGTTACAAAAGTTTGTTGTCGTTGGGTTCCCTATTATTTAACCAAAGCTCAAAAAGCACCTTGCGTCAAATGGTGCACAGAAATTCGAATAAAATACGACAATGGCAGATCTGAATCAAAACGCCAGTCGGCTTAATGGGTGTTTCCAACTGACCCAAATCTAGTTAAAGTTAGACAGTTCCGCAGTGTAGAGGGTCAATCATACCAGTTTCATTGGAAGATCAACGGACAGGTTAACCTCTGTGGTACACTACAGTTTGTTTGCGTCAAGTGCTGGAAAAAGTTCGATTAGTGCATCTAAGAAGCAACCTAGTTTTGTACCATAACAATGCTTTGCCCCATATGACGCGGGGCTGCAAACAAACCGGTTTTTAGAGCAATCGAAGGTAAAATTATTGGAACATCAACCTTATAGCCCCGACCTATCATCGTGTGACTTCTTTTAGTTTCCGAAATTTAAAAATTAAATGCGTGGTCAGCTTTGCTTAAATCTAAAGGAAGCTGTTTCTGTGTTTGGAAGCTTTGTTTCCAATGGAGCAATGACATTCGTGTTTTAGTGATTGGTTTTAAAGAATAAATAAATGTGTTGAGTTAAAAGCAGAATATTTTGAAAAACAATAAAGCAACTTTTCCTCACAAATAATATAGTTTGTAGAAATTTTTTAAAAAAAAAAAAATTTCCTTTTTTTAAAAATTTTTTTTTAAATTAAAAAAAAAAAAATAAAAATTTTTAAAAAAAATTTTTAAAAAAAAATTTTTTCCTTTCCCCCATATAAATTATCACAACATTTTTGCAGCCACTTTTTTGGGATTTATTCATATTGCATTTATGTTATTATTATAAACCTGACCGGAAAAGTATAAACTTACATGTGTGTTACATTAAGTAACGTAATTAAAATATGAGGCATTATTTATTTTTCACTGTCTCTTGGGGAAGCGACATAAAAGTCGCACTAAAACTTTTACGAAGTTTTACTCATATAAAGCCACCTGTGACATAAACCGGCAAAACTTGTTTGATTTTATCATTAACTGTTTTATTACACTTGCTATCCGCAGTGTCCGTGTATTAAAAGTTTTATTGCAACTTATTCGGGCCAAGTTCTGCCTCGACGTACCAGTGCGTATATTACACAAAAGGTTTCAGCGTAGTTTCATTTTATCAGAACTTTGTTATGATTCCAAATAAAGGTATAAGATTACACTAAAATAGCAGAAAATCGTATACGGAATAACTACTAAAGAAAAATATTTATTTGATAAATTAATAAATTTATCAATAAAACAGTGTGTTAAAATATCTTTTATTTAAACAAATAACTATCTAAAAATAATTATGGTTTAATGGAATATTTAACCTGGTTTTCATTTCATTTTATTTAAAATATAATATAGCCATGCATAATTTAAATGGATTTGAACTGCCATTTATCATTCTATGTATTATTTTATCACATTTTATTTTATGTCAATTTATAATTATATCATAATGAGTGCACAAAATATTAAATAATAAAATTAAAGCAGCTTATTTGATGTCGAAAAGCAAACTTTAATATTATTAAAATAATATTAGTTACCAAGAATATTTAATTTTTAAATTTAGCATTAAAAGAATGTAAACTTTACTGGTAAATCTTATAAAAATTTAATAAACAAATTTACCAAAAGTAAATTATAGAGACAATTAAACAACAATTCTTTAAAATAAACAAATTTCATAATATAAAAACAAAATATAAATTAAAATGGTAAAACAAATAAGTCTTTTTGAACTATGTATTATTTAATTATAGGCAAAGCCCTATACTAACATTTTTCTTCGAAATTCATTAATGATATTATTAAAATTTACGATTACATTTTTTAAAAAATTAATCGTAAATTAGCCGCCCATAATATTTGCCGCCCTAGGCTTCAGCCTACTCAGTCTTTGCGTAAATCCACGCCTGAAGGTTTTAGAGATTACTAAAAGCTACGATTTGTATACTATTCGTTTTTTTTACAAAAATACCCGAAGCTTGGCCGATAATCCATGGTTTAACAACTGCTGCCAGATATTTGGAAGCCTGGACTTGCTAAATACAGGGTGGCCCACTTTCGACACTATATAGGATATCTCCGTACTTGCAAAAAAGTAATATAGGCATTATGTGCCCTCTTTGGGTCAAACTTAGTAAATCAATGAAAAATAGTAAAATCAAATTTTTTAAATTTTCTCTTGCTCAGGAGATACGGAGGTAAAATTAAAAAATTGCAAATTTTAGAATAACCCTAGATTTTCTTAGCTAAAAGAGATACAGAAACATGTTTAATACAAAATTTTCTTTATGATGATTGTTAAATAATTTGAGATTTGGGGATGTTAAACTGTTAATAAGGAATCTCGCTTGGTGAAATTTTCACTTCTGTCTTGTCGTCTTAAGCACACAGCTTAATTTTATTCTTTAAAAGTCATTTTGAAACTTTAGAAACGAAAATCTACCTTCGTCAGAAAAATAGAAACTGAAACTGGAATTTCATATTTGACGTCTAATAAATATTTTCTCTATGTTGGTAATATTACGAATATTTGCGCCATGGTGATGATGTGAGAATATTAGAGTATTGTCGCTGGTTATTTAATAAATCTAACTTAAGGCCCCCACAGACATCGTTCTTTTTAAGCAGTTTTAATCGTGGCGATCAAAAGCGTCGATTAACATTCCCAGTTTGTGGGCGACAACCGAACATAACACCGAGGGTGAAAATTTCTGGCGGCGCTTGAAATCTTAATCGTCGATTCGTCCGTCTTTATTTAAAAGCGGATTGTGTGGTGCAGAACGTCTTTAATCGTTTAATTCTTGTGACAAATAAACACCCTTTATTTATGTTTTTTGGTGTACGACTGCAGCTTTCGGCGATAAAGGCGGTTTAAAATTAAATTAAGTGCTTTCGGCGATTAAGACGGTTTATAATTAAATTAAGTGTAGGGAAATAAAAGTTTTAGTCGTCCGACTGAACAGTATTAATCGGCGATTAAAAACGATACAAAGAACGATAGTCTGTGGGGCCCTTTAGATCGTTTTTTTTTTCACAAAAAAAATATTTGTTCAGATGTATATGAATAACAAGTTATGGTACTCTTAGCCGACATAATGAAAGGCATTGAACTCCACAAATCGTTCGTTAACAAGATCAATTTGGGGTAAATGTAAGTGGTTTTTGCTCTTTGGATAAAATTTTAAATGCAGATATGTATTTGGACATACTCCAATCAAACCTTTTTGATATTCGTTATAATGTTTCTTTAAATTAAGTAGTAGAAAACGCTCTTCGAACAAGAGAGTATATAAATACTCACCTTAGAAACCGTTGGATAGAAGCTCATGGACCTCTAACGTGGCCACCACGATCTCCGGATCTAACACTATCAGATTTTTTTTTGGGAAATGTTGGAAAATAAAATTAATATAGAAGTCATCTTAACCCGACAACAACTTAATCAAAGAATTTATGAGGCGTTTGCAGAAATAAAACCATTACACATCAAGAATGCCTTAAAATCTGTTCTAAAAAGAGGTTAATAATGCATTAAAAAACAA
>JAHBCN010026233.1:0-10720 GCA_019359885.1 Listronotus oregonensis | reverse complement strand
TATATATATATATATATAAAAATATATATATATATATATATATATAAATTTTAATACTACCTTTTTTTCAAAATTTTTTTAAAAATTGAAAAAAAATTGGGGAAAAAGTTTTCAAATACAAATTTAGCTGTTTTTTTTTAAAAAGTTTTAAAAGGTAAAAAAAAATTTTAAATATTTTTTAAAAACCCCCCTTTCCCCCAAAAGAATTAAAAAAAAAGGGTTTTTAAAAAAAAATTAAAAAGGTTTTAAAAGGGGGGGGGGGCCAAAAAAAATTTACAAAAAGTTTTTAGGGGTTCAAAAGTTTAAAGGGTTTAAAAAAAAAAATTGTAAGTTTTCTTTTAGCTTTTTTTTCCTTTTTAAAAAATTTTTACCAAACTATCCATAATACACAAAAAAAACATTTACACATACACACATAATAAATACATTTTAAAAAAAAAAAAAAACCTCTTTAAAGTAAAGACGTAATATATTTTAAAAATTGATAAATATCACTTAATTAGGGGGTAAAAGCAGTTTAAGATTTAAAAAAATTTTGTTTTAATTTTTTTTAAAAAATTGTAAAAAATTTCCGCAGACAATTATATATCTATACCAAAAAATTTTGGGGATTAATTTACAACGAAATTTTTAAAATTTTTGCACCTACTAACTAAGGGGGTATACTTTTGGGGAATTTTGACCGATCCGTTTAAAATCAAATGTTTGATTTAAAGGGGGGAAAACCTATTTTAAAAAGGGGGTTTAAAAATTATATTTAAAATTTTAATTATATATATTATATATATATATATATATATATATATATATATATATATATATATATATATATATTTTATATATATATATATATATATATATATATATATATATATATATATATATATTTTATATATATATATATATATATATATATATATATATATATATATATAAAATATATATATATATATATATATATATATATATATATATATATATATATATATATATATATATATATATATATATATATTATATTTTTTAAAATTTTAATAAAAATTTATTTTTTTTGGGCCCGTAGGTTTTCCGGAAAACATTTTTGGGACGTTTCGATGAGTCGAGTTCACTTTCGACTACAGTCCGAGAAAGTTCGAGAAGAAGATGAGTGTGATCTGATCAAACCCCCCCTTAATTTTTCGTATTGGGTCACCTAAAAATCATGTCTACTCTTAGTCCTATGAAAACATGAAGCAATTAAGAGCCGCTGTTATGGAAGCTGATATTTGACAATTACTTTAGTGTTAAGTTTTTTTTTGCCTTCCCCCTTTTTTGTTTAACGTTTGTTGTTTAAAAGTGTTAATAAATTTTTTAAATTTTATTTATGCTTTTGTTTTCAAAATGTTTTTTCTTTAATTTAAGTTAATATTAAATAAACAATGAAAATAAAAAAAAAAAAAAAAAAAAAAAAAAATATATATATATATATATATATATATATATATATATATATATATATATATATATATATATATATATATATATATATATATATATATATATATATAGACAGGAAGATACAGGGGTGTTTTAGGGAAAACCCTTTTGAATTCCCCCACCACTTTATTTTTGAGATATAGCAAAAATTGTCAAACAAAAAGGTTCAGATTATCCTTGACTTTAAAGATCAGGTTTTTATTACGTTAAAAAGCAAAACTCACAGAAATATAATTTTTTGATTCAAGTTTGGGGGTTATGCTTCCTAGCGGCCATTTCAGAAATTTAAAAAATAATTTCCAGCTATTTCTCTTAACCACTTTTACCAAAAATATTTTTCCCCAACGTTTTCGAAAAATTTTCTGAGATACACCCCGGGTCCTTTTTATTTGGACCCCCGGAATGGGGATAGGAAACCTTAGAGATACAAGGTCGGTTAAATGAAAGAAAAGTTGCGTTATTGTATCTTTAATAACCCGGGGGTTGTAATATTTTAAATGATACCGTTAACTAGATACGGGGTAAAGTACAAAAATTTTTTTAAAAAAAGTTTTTGGGGGAATCATCAAATTTTAAAAAAATTTGGGAAGAGGATACGGTGTTTTCGAAAATGGTTCAAAACTATGTTACGCCCGGCCGGAGTAAAATTTCGTTTTTCGCGCTTTTAATTTTTCATTTCTAAAATATCCATTAAAAATGTTTTTTAAACCTTTTAATAATATATGATCGGCAAAAAAATCAAAAATAACGAAATTAAGATTTTATAGTAGCAGGTTTAAAAATTTTATTTAATTTTGTCAAAGTAGGTTTTGATTTTTCTTTTTAAAGATGTTCCCCAGAAATGTTTTTTCTGTCCCTAATTAGTGAGTTTAGTTAAAAAATTTTTAATTAAAAATTTTTAAAAAAATTAATTCTTAAATAGTCAAATAGTACCTATGTTGGAGTGTTTTATTTTCTGCCCAGAAATGACGAAAAAGTTTTAAGGGAAAGTATTTTAATAAATTTTCCAGAAAGACGACTACCTGGTATAACATGTTAAGGCGTTTAAAGGAAAGCCTTGTAACTTATGGAAGTTTTGCTGAAAAAAAACTTTTCTAACGAAAATAAAAAAAATTTGTGTTGAAAAGCATGGTTGAGACACCCGTACGTCTTTGCGTCAAATAGAAAAAAACAGGCATCGTTCGGTCAACTGCGGACAGCATTTTAAAGCCCCAAAAAAATCCCCCGTATCGTGAACGACCCCCAGAGATTTTAGGAAGGAGATCAAATTAGAAAAAGGGTTTTGTCAGTGGTTTTTTTAAAAAAACACTGAATACCAAATTTTATATGAAAGTCCTCTGATCTGATGAGATGATTTACTAACTGTCAACTATTTAATCGGAAAAATAGGATTTTCTGGTCAGATGTTAATCCACAACTAGTTTAAAAGGTTAGGCCCCAAATTAGGTGGGGATTTAATGTCTGGCTGGGTTTTTTTTGATACCCAAGTGATTGGTCCGTGTTTTTTAATGAAAATTTAAATTAAGATATTTGAACCTTCTGCAAACAATGTTGCAAAACAAATAATAAATTCCCCTAGCCAACTTTAAAAAATATGTTTTTTCAGCAAGACAGGCATCGCCACATAATGGACATATACAAACTAATAAAACTAACTAAAATTTTTAAATAAAAAATTTTCCCCAAACCCAAAGGGGAGGGGTAACCAGGGACCATGGTGCGAAATCTCCTGATCTAACCCCCTTTAAATTTTTTTCGTTTGGGGGTCACCTAAAAAATCATGTCTACTCTTAGTCCATGAAAACATGAAGCAATTAAGAGCTGCTGTTATGGAAGCTGATATTTGAACATTTATTTTTTGTTAATTTTTTTTGCCCTTTCCCTTTTTAGTTTAAGCGTTTGTTTTTAAAAAGGTTAATAAATTTGTTAATTGTATTTATGCTTTTGTTTTAAAATGTTTTTTACTTTAATCAAAATTAATATTAATAAACAATGAAAATAAAAAAAAAAAAAAAAAAAATAAACAATCAAAGCCTGCTACGATGAAACTTAATTTTGCTTTTTTTGATTATTTCCCCGCCGATTATAAGTGTATTTTTGGTTTAAAAGCATTTGTAATGGGTATTTCAAAAATGAAAAAAATTTTAAAATGGCGTCCAAAGAAAAAAAAGGATTTCCCGGGCCCCTAGAAAAATTTTTTTACACCATTTTCAAAAACCGTATCTTTTACCCAAATTTGTAAAATTTTATAATTTTAGTTTTTTTAAGGGGGACAATATGGGGTTTTCAAAATGAAAATTTTTTTTACCCTGTATCTAGTTAACGGTATCGATTTAAAATATTACAACCCCGGATTATTATAAGACATACAATAACGCAACTTTTCTTCCATTTAACCGACCTTGTATCTCTAACTTTTAAATCCCCATGTTCATCATCTTATTCTGGACACACTGTATATAACAGTAATTTTTTTTTTTGCTGCGATTGGCGCTTTAAGCCATCGAAAATACATTTTGATAAATAACATATTATGTTATAAATCGTAAAGATATTTTTTTAACGTAACATTACAATAAAAACGTTTTAACTGGTAAAAAATATTTTTTTTACGATCGTGCAAAAAGTAGATTTTTTTTTTAATCCACTATGCCAGAAGTTTAACTTTTGCACAAGCCAAAAGTACATTAGCCATTTTTCTATTGTCCGCTTGTATAAAGTGGAATTTATTTAAAAAACAAAATTATTCATGCACTGCTTTGCCTACAAATCGAATATAAACAGTCCTGAAATTTTCAGCCACACATTGTAAAGGAATGGAATGCCCCAAAACCTCAAAAGAGCTAATTAATACATTTTCAGTTATTTTTTGATATATATTTTATACAAATGTTTTTCATGGCCACCTTTAATAAAATTTTGTAATCACGGCAGCAAGACTATATAGCTTTTTATGTTACCTTTATGCGGCTTTTTTCAGCTACCATTTGTAATTAATATAAAGTTGTCAGTTTACAATTTTAATATTTTGTTGTAAAGCTGTTAAAATGTCGAGTTCCAATTGGAGAAAGAAATTATTTGAACACCACTTGATATAATTGAAGCAGCAAATAAAGCTACAGCAGATTTATTATCCGATAAATCTTAAAAAGTATATGAAACTTTTTATGTAGGTTTATAAACTGGTGTGAATATACGGTTTGGAATATTAAATGTTAAAGGCTACAGTTCAAATTAAAAAAAAGGGATATTAGACATTTTACCAAATAATTCCATTCTTAAAGTAAAAGTCTGTATCTATTTTTATGTTGTGAGTTGTATCTATCATTATATTTTAACATTTCAACCCTTAAAAATGACCCTTAATAACAAAATTCCAAAAAAAATGTTTTTTCATTTTAAAATTATTTAATAACGCTTTTATTGTAGAAAAAATTTTTTAAAAGTTAACGGTATAATAAATATTTAACTACCATAACTCAACCTTTAAATAAACACCTCTTATGAGATTTCCAAAAAATTTTTTTGACAAATTAAAAGGATTTGATGATAAAAAATTTTATTTTCCCGGAAATGAAGATAAAAAATTGCAAAACCTCGCAATTATTGTGTCTTTCATCGATTTGTATGAAAATTTGGAATTAGGCGTTTCTAACCTCTACTTTAAATTTATTTCATGGTGATGTGCCTGTTTTTTTTTATAAAAAACTACCCTAATTGTAAAAACTTATGGAATAACATTTTAAACTTTAAGACGGGTAAAATATGGTTTGGATTAGTTATTTAATGATTGTTTTATGCTTTAGAATACAATTTTAAAATATCTCAACCCCAAAAAAAACAATCCTAGTTAAAACAAAAATTTAAAAAAAAAAATATTTACCCTAAAAAAATGATTAATTTACCATAGTTATTTAATTTTAGAATGCGCTGTGTAAAATATGTACTTATTTCATTTCGCAACTTTTCGACCCTTATAAATAAACCCCTTTTATAGTTTAAATTTAAAAAAAAAAAAAAGATTTATCCCCAAAAATTAATAGCTTGACAGATTTAATAATTAAGAATTTTAAATGTTGAAATAAAACCCAAATTTATTCTTTTGCAAATTTTAAAAGCCAAAAACCCAAATTCTTACAACATTGCACTTCTTATAAACCAATATAATAGATTTAAATAGAAAAAGAAAGTAGAATTTGGGTACAAAAAATTTTACCGGTAAAAGTTAAAGTATACCGGTTTTATAGAAATTTTGTCGAAGCGGGCTATTTTGACTTTTCGAAAAAAAAAATTGATTGGTTTTTTAAACATAGCTCCTTTAGTTTTAATGATAGAAAGTTTGTTCAAAAAAATTTTTTTGTAGGGTTTTTTTTTAAAAGCTACAAGGAAATTTTGTTAATTAAATCCTTTTAATCCCCCAGTTTTAAAAAGGGATGAGCTTAAAAGGCTAGAATAAGGTCGTGCTCGCTCGTAAAAAAGGCTTTAAAAAGCCATAATTTGGGCCCAAAAAAATTATTTTTTGAAAAATATATATAATAAAATCTTTATTATTAAAAAAGCTATAATTTGGTACTCTAACATTTTTTTCGTATTCCCCGTATTTTGGAGTTATTTTAAAGAAAATGGCTAAATTTTTTCGAAATTGCGGAAAATCGTTTTTCATTTAAACTCCAATTTTTTTTAAAATTTGCATTTTAATTTGGTTAAACTTCTAAAATGTATTAATAATACATATATAAAAAAAAACGCAAAAAGGGTACAGATTTTATTTTAATTGAGTGGAATTAAGGGGTTGTTTTTAATGATCTTTTTTAAAAAATAAGGGGCCGACTTTTTTTTTTTATCATAACTCCTCAATTTTCAAAGCTAATAACTCTTTTTTTTTTTGAAGAAAAAATCTTACTATATACTTTAAAAAAAATCTTATATGTTTTCCCTTTAAAAATGCAAACTTTTCCCCCTATTTGACTTTTTAATCATTTTAAATTTAACATTTGACGAACAAAAACTAACCATTAACAAACCGTGCCGGTCTGTTTTGGGTTTTAGAAAATTTAAAATTTTTTTCTAGTTTTTTTTGTTGCCAATTTTGTTTCTTACAGTTTTTTGATAAAATGGGTATTTTTAGATTTATTCGGGAAAAACCCCCTTAAAAACGTCGATTTTTTTGTCGAAAAACATTTACTTTCAATCGCGAATAACCCAAAAAAATTTGTTTTGAAAAAAATGTATAAAATTTTTTACCTAAAATTACCCTTTTTCGATTTCTTTAGTTAAAATGTAATAAAAAAATTTTCCCCCCCCAAGATGGCAACCACCCCCAGGATAAAAACACACCCCGGCATGATCTAAACTTTGATTTCAAGTAAATCCATCGGGGCAAAAAAAATCCCAGCCAAAAAGCCTCGTCGTTGGTGGCAAACTTAATTTTTTCCCAACAGACAAAATACTTTATTACGCGAGTTAGTCGCCCGTTGAAGTACGTGCGTTCGTAGATACTCCCAACAGTCCCAACCCCGTTCAAACTGGACGTTCCCAACCCAAATTTAAATTCTTTTGAGCATCGCATCGAGACTGACAGCCGGCGGATCGCGCCAGCTATTCGCGCATAGAAACACACAGCGTGAGCGTACGCCACTGTAGTTTGCTTGAGCATTCGCGGTGGATCAGTGCGTGCGTGCTCAGGTCTAACGCACCTTAAGGTCCACTGCTCGATTCTGCAGGTATCTGTTTTTTTTCATACAACCAATTTTAAATGAATGTTAAGGAAGTATGCAATGGATTAGTGGTAGGTTGCCTTTTAAAATTAGCCGCAATTATCTGTAATTAATTTTAGTATGATTAATTCGCTAAATAACTTGCAACTGTATGATTTTTTAATGAATTTTACGACATTATAATGTCACAAATTGAAAAAGAAATGGTTGCCAGCTCTCAGTCAGCCGCAGCGTTAGGATTGCCAACTGTAAACAGGTATATCAGTGTTACCTGTTTTTTTCTAATTTTTAATACAAAATTAAAGTTTTATATATACTAATTACAAAAATCCATGGTTGCCAGTTGAAAAATGGCCGTAAACAGAGGTTGCCAATATTTCAATGTACGATTCTCGCTCCAGGTAAGTGGAAGCGCAAGAGAGAAGATGCACGCATTTTTCGTACTCTGCTAGTTTTTAAGTTATAACGCCCCACTCGAACCTAACCAGCAAAACTTTCTTAAAATTCCTTCTTCTTAAAACTAATTACACCCAAAATGGAATATTTTATCGAAATACACTTATTATTTTATAAGATAAATTTAATTTCACCTTCATTTAACAAATATTTTTAATAAAAAAGCACAACAAGCACTTCCCAAAAAATTTATTTTTACTTTTATTAATGTCAACAAAATTGTCTAGAGATTTTAGACTGTTTTATGTTGGTACGCCAGAAACCCGCGAAACAATTGAATGGCCTACTTTATAAATTTGAATTAGTATTATTTTCCGCGATTTAAAATTAAAAATTAAGCGCATTCAATTGTTTCGCTCCACTTACCTGGAGCGAGAATCGTGTATTGAAATCATGGCAACCTCTGTTTGGCCATTTTCAACTAATAACCAAGTTTTGTAATTATTATATATAGATATATATATATATATATATATATATATATATATATATATATATATATATATATATATATATATACATATATATATATATATATATATATATATATATATATATATATATATATATATATATATATATATATATATATATATATATATATATAAAACTTTAATTTTGTATTAAATTTAAAAAAAAAAACAGAATAGTGTAAACAATTAACACTGATATACCTGTTTTCAGCTGGCAACCCTAACGCTGCGGCTGACTGAGATCTGGCAACCATTTCTTTTTTAATTTGTGACATTATTATCTTTCAAATGTCGTAAAATTCATTAAAAAAACATATAGTTGCAAGTTATGTTAGCGAATTAATCATACTAAAATTAATTACAGATAATTGCGGCTAATTTTTTATAGGCAACCTATCCTTAATCCATTGCATACTTCCTTAACATTCATTTAAAATAAGTTGTATAAAAAAAACAGATACCTGCAGAATCAAGCAGTGGGATCCTGTACTATAAGTATTGGGGCAAGAATCTGACAAATTCAAGAAGAAAAAAAAAAGGACATTTGCTTTATTTAAGCTAGTTGTCCAAAATATGTTAAAAGAAATATAATTGCGTTACCCGTTAAAAAAAAACCACTGTAACAATACCAAAATTTAACCCTAATGTCTCGTTATAGGTGATAATTAGTACAATAAAGTAACTAGCTCATGAGCACCTTTAGCGCTACCAAACACGTTATGTTTCACTTTAAAAAGGCTAAATGCAGTGTAGAAAAGTTTAAAATTAGAATAGTTTTTAAATAAAATTAAAATTAAACATGTATCTGTAAATTTAAGTAAAGTTATGGACAAATGGGTTTCGAACACCACTGAACAGGTGTCCAGAACTCCAAAGCTCCACATCAACCACACAATACGTTGAGGTGATCCTAGTCCATCTTTCCTAGCCCAACCCGGATACAGATTATCTGAATACCGATACCAAAACTTTTAAGCCAAACCGGGTCCGGCCCAATCACCCTCTGTGTTAGTTAGTTAGAGGGTGTTTGTGCGGGTACGTATTCATTATTAAGACATATAGAAACCATAACCATAAATCTGCAGTGCCTGAAAAAGATAGTTTTTATCTGAAGAAACGACTAAGTAGTATCTCATTCGCCTAGTCGATACTCTTAACGATAAAATCCAGCTTTCAGCTCATTTTCCCCAAATTTAAAAAAGAAACATAAGAGTCAACAATGTCATATATTTCAAGGACTTTTAAATAGTCTAGGACGAATCGGCGCATGAGTACCGAAAACTATTTCACCTCAATTTATTTATACGATTTTTTTTTAAATTGCCATACTGATGATATAAGTGCATGTTTCTAGGGGGCCACCTGGTGACATTTTTGTTTAAACCGAAATTGTTTAAACAATTGCAAAGAAAAATTGTTATTTCCTAAACTTTTTTATATTCTTTGTTGAAATACAAATAAAAAAGGTTCTATGACTTTACGATAAAAATATGAATTTTTAAAAATCTCAAATTTGGGTACTTTTGACCCATGAAAAATATAAAAAAAAGAATAACATATAAAAATATATTTTTTCTTATTTTTATACAAAAAATAATAATATCCTAATTTGAGATTTAATTTTTTTTATTGTTTATACCTGTTTTTTAATTGTTTATTAAGCACGCTCACAAGCTTTAATAACTTTTGTAAAATTGATTTCAGAAAAAAAACTTATTAAAACAAATTGTAGATAACTTAATTGGTAATAACATTGCTTTCCCTAAAAATGCTGATATAGTTAACAGTTTTTAAGATAAAGGATAATAATAATTTAGGACACAGAGAGGCCGATGCAGCGTATGAGTCAGGGAGACGCATACTTGTGAGGGCGCTTAATAAACAATCAAAAAACAGATAAAAATAATAAAAAAAATCAAATCTTAATTTAGAATATTATTAACTATTATATTAAGAATGAAAAAGTATATTTTTTATATTTTATTCTTTTTTAAAAATACTTTTTATACGGATGAAAATGGCCAAATTTGAGATTTTTCGTACTTTTAAAAATTCATATTTTTCAAAAATATTAATTTTATTATTAAAGTCATGAAACCTTTTTTATTTGTTTTTTTAATCGGTTGGGAAATAACAATTTAAATTGTTTAAACAATTTCGGTTTAAATGAATTAACTAGCTGTGGTATTTATATCATCAGTAGGGCAATTTTGTAACAGGATCTTATAAAAAAATTGAGGTGAAATAGTTTTCGATACTCATGCATAAATTCGTTCTAGACTAAAAGGATTTTTACGAATTTTGTTTTTATTTTTTCTAGTCACATACCACATTTGATATAAAATGTTATATTCTTTAGTTAACAGTGAAGCAAAGATAAAGTAATAACACCAGATAGGTAGGTAAGTAGGTAAGGTTTAAAGTGAGTGGGTATAACACCCTTCCACGCAACCGATCGGTCTATTAGTGGCTCACACTTTTAATTTTCTGCCACCAGGTCTAGACTCCTAATAAATCTAATGATCCTGTTGGGAGAGAGATCTTTTACCTCCCCGGCAAGGTGTGCCGAGGATTGCGAATCTTAGTCGTGCCATTGCT
>JAHBCN010026232.1:0-10734 GCA_019359885.1 Listronotus oregonensis | reverse complement strand
AATTACCAAAAAACTTATTATTTTATAATATAAATTTAATATCACCTTTATTTAACAAATATTTTCAAAAAAAAGCACAACAAGCACTCCCAAAAATATTATTTTTACATTTATAAATGTCAACAAAATTGTCTAGAGATTTTAGACAGTTTTATGTTGGTACGCCAGGGACCCGCCAAACAATTGAATGGCCTACTTTATAAATTTAAATTATTTTTATTTTTCGCGATTTAAATTTAAATAGTAAGCCATTTAATTGTTTTGTGGGTTCCTGGCGTAACAAATAAAACTGTCAAAATCTCTGCATTTATAAAAGTAAAAATAATATTTTTGGGAAGTGTTTGTTGTGCTTTTTTATTAAAAATATTTGTTAAATAAAGGTGAAATTAAATTTATCTTATAAAATAATAAGTGTATTTTCATAAAATCTTTCATTTTGGGTGTAATCAATTTTAAGGAGAAATTTTAAAAGTTTGCGAAATTTTTGGGAGGTTAGGTCCGAGTGGGGCGTTAAACTCAACCTATAAATTTCCGACAAAATTTGACTTGAGATTCATGATCAGCGCCCCAAAAAACCCATGTATACAAAATTTCAAGAAAATCGGCCGTGGGCCCGGTAAGTAAAAAATTACCCTAAATATTTTGAAAAAATGAACTGTAGAGTCAAAATCAGCAATAAATCCTCTAAAAATCTCCCCATTTAACCATTTCTCTATCTTGCATAGTAAATGAGATAGCAATACATCCAGTCAAAATTTGGAATTAAGGGTAAAAAAGGGAGGCCGGGTCTCAGAAAATATTTATCGCACAGGTGAGGAAAAAAATATTTGTAAAGTGGTCAAGAAATAGTTGAAATTATTTTCATGTTTCTGTGGCCCAGAGGGCGTAACTGCAATCTTAAATCTAAAACTGATGTTTCTGTAAATTTTGCTATTAACCACAAAAAAACTGATTTTTAAAGTCGAGGATAATCTGCCTTTTTTTTTTTGACAATTTTTTTTTTTAATTCTAAAATAAAGTGGTGGGGAAAAGGTTTTTGTCAAACACCTTATTTTAAAGGTTTTAACAAACTTAGCTGGAAAAGAGCCCTGGGATTAAATCCTAAAATATTTAAAAAGTTTTGTTGTTTCCACGTCGGCTAGAGGGCTTTTTTTGACATTCCTACAGAAATGGTTGATTTTCTCAAAAAATTAAATGCATTGGATAATTTTTTCTTTATGAAAAGAGAAAAATGCCTAAACAAGCCCAAAAATTGAATCTTGTTCCTTACCTAATTTTGACCAAAAAAAATTTTTTTGTCAATATTAAAAAAAAGCTACAAGAAATTTTATAAAATAAGTTGGTATTATTACAAAACCTCTAATTTAGGTTAAAACTTTTCATCTAAATGCAGTACTTTACGAGTTTAATCAAAAAGCGAATTCTAAGGGTATACCTTGAAAAAAAACCTAAAAATTCGATTTTTTGATTATAATATATATAGTAAAGTATCCTTTGACAAAAATAAAGGTTTTATAAAAATACATAATTTATGTCATGTAATATTTCTTGTAGCTTTTTTTAGTTTTTGGATATTGCAATAAAATTTTCTTTGGCCGAAATTTAGGTAAGGAACAAGATTCGAAATCGGTTTTTGTGGCTTGTTTAGGCATTTTTAGCTACTTTTTCATAAAGAAAAAATTTACCAATGCCTTTTTTTTTTTTGAGAAAATTAAAATTTGTCGGAATGTCGAAAAAAACCCTAAGCGGCGATGGCTTTAAATATTTTAAGATTTATGCCCAAGAATATTTTAATAGCCCAAGTTTGTTTCGGCCGTTTAAGATAATGTGTTTGGCGGAAATTTAAATACCCCCCCCCCCCTTTTTTAGAATACACAAAAATTGTCAAACAAAAAAGGTTTGGTTATCCTCGACTTTTGGTTTTTTTTGTTAGGTTAATTGCAAAATTCACGAAACATCACTTTTTTAGATTCAAGATTGCGCCCCCTAGCGGCAATTTAGAAACTTGAAAAAATTTCCAGCTATTTCTTTAACCACATTTACTAAAAATATTTTTTCCCAATGTGGCGTTCTTTTCTGAAAAAGCGGTTCTTTTTGTTTACACCCTGTATAATAAGCAAAAAGTTAATAATTTGGTGACTGACTAATTTACACCCAAATTAAAATTGTTGGATAAAACAATAATAATTCAAAAGTTTTCCAAAACCTACATACTTTTTTATTTAAGATGAGTATAGAATTGACACCTGTGGAATTCTGATAAAAATCAGTTTTGGTGGCGTTTCTTTTGTAATATTTAGATTACTGCAATTTTAATTTGGTGTTTTAATGGCATCAACTTTTAGCCATCAAAAATAAACATAAACTGAAAAAAATATCCGCTTTTTTAAACATTGCGAGTTAAAAAGAAAATAAAGTAATTTAATATGATTTCAAAGAACCTTAAATTTTTAAGTTATTGTTAAAAAAAAGTAGTATACTTTTACAAACCACCCTGTATATTAAGTACACATGTTCAAAGCAATCCAACAAAGAACGGTAAGGTGGAGAGGGTTTATTACAGGGGATGTGTCCCTTAAAATATAAACTGATAACAGAAAACCATTAAAATAAGAAATAATAAATGGTACCCAGGTCGGCCAAGAGCGCTCCTTCATCACCACTATTCTCGTTCTGGTTATTGCTTTCACCATTTCCATTTTCAAGGATACACTTTCCATCTTCTGCATCGTGAAACACTTCGGATCCGTTTTTCCCGTTTCCTACTTCATCTTCTCCATTATTTTCCATAATACAGCTTATTTTTCTGACGAAACGACCGTTCACAAAACAAAGGGGGGCTATGAACTCTTTGCAAAATACGTCAAAACAGAATGGATGCACGCGCCTTCTTTTGTTTTTTGTTTATATACCCCGTCTTTTGTTATCTTATAATAACGATATCGATTTGTCTTTGTTTAAGGAGAGAGTCTTTTTTGAATGTGATTGGTTGAGAAAACGAGAAGATGCCAGGGTTGTTTCTCGTCAACTATTTGTACACTTTAAAAATACTTTATTGTAATATTTCGAGCGTGTAACTTCTAAAGGCAGCCTTAAACATTAGTCTTATTGCATTTACTCTCTCCAACCGATGCCGATGTTTGCACGTCCAAGTGGCAAGCCTGCCTCTAGTTGATCTAGTAAGTCCATGTCCAGATACAACAAACCACCGCCTGACATAGCCCTTAAACAAATGCTGGTTCAGGCAATTTCAATTAAAATGTAGATTTACTTTCTAAACTTTACGCTACTTCTTGGTCAAAAGTTTTCGCTGAAACTTGTGTAAGCGTATTCTCTCCACAGTCCAAAAAATTATTGTGTAAACGGCTATAAAAACTAGCGATAATGACTTTATAATACAACTTTTTTCCTTAATAGTAATTGATCAACAATAAATTAGAGCTTTTCTTTAAAAATCATAGTCCAAGGGGGCGGGAAGGCGTATATCCTCCTCACAATACAATCAGCACGCGAGGCAAGAGAGAAACCAATGAATAAAGAGGATTTTTAATCATTAAGAGAAACGAATTAGTTATAGAGCTTAGTATGTCTCGAAAGTGCCCCCTCCGATTTTTGACCAAATTTGGTATACGGGGTTTTGAGGCGCTGAATACGACTCTGCAAAAAAATTTCGGCAACGTTTTGTTTTCGAGATATTCATCATCAAAGTTAAAAATGAAACTAACCTTATTTTTACTATATTCCCCCTTCTTTTTATACACAATTTTGATTTTTACACTAAAGTGGCAAACAATATTATATAAATACCTTTTAAAGCCTTGTACTTGGTTTATTACACCTTTTTTTCCATTAAATTGCGAACTTTTAAGTTCAAAGGCAGCACCATATTTGTTTACACAAAGCTAGTGTATAATGGCTGCCGCCACGTTGGGGCGTGTGAAAGAGATTTGTAATTAAATATAAAAACAAGTTTTTAAAAGTTGTTTGTAAAATATTGTGTGCCAATTTAGTGTAAAAATTAAAATTCTGAAAAAAAGAAGGAGGAATAGCGTAAATAAGGTTAGTTTGATTTTCAATTTTGATGATGAATATCTCGAAAACAAACGTTGCCGAAAAAATTTTTTTGCAGATTTGTAATCAGCGCCCCAAAAAAAAAACCCGTATATCAAATTTGGTCAAAAAGAACAATTTCGAGGCAATTCCGAGCTTTTTTCACACACACGTTATTTGCGCGGCCAAGCGGCAAGGCTGCCTTTAGGTAGGTAAGGTAGGCCTATATTTTATATAAAAATATACTAACTCTGTTAGGTAAAAGTTGTGAATAAATTTGTATTTTTTAAGAATGTATCTACTAGATGCAGCCTTAGCGAAATAGGCGCACAATCAACCAAAAGCGAGAGAGAAAGGTTGTAGACTTATTACGCCAAGGTGCCTCTAGTAAGTATAAAATTAAATATTTAAAAATTGCATATTTCTTTTATTAGTACACTTCTTTAGATACAGCAAAAACCATGGGAGATAAAGTTTCGCACTGTGTCGAATTAGAGCAAATATTAAAAACCATTGCTAAATGTAAGGCAGTTTTTTGTAATCTAATGACTCGCACGCTTGCTTGCACAGCCAATCGGCAAGGCTGCCTCTAGAAGATATATGCTCGAAGGACAATAAATTTGTTTATGTACGGATACAATAACCTACCATCTAACACAGCCCTGAAACATTTGCTGATCCAAGCAATTTCAATCAAACGGTAGATTTGCATTCTAAACTTTAAACGCTACCACCTGGTCGAATGTCTTCGTCAAAATTTGTCTAGGGTTTTTTGCCAGAAAACCAAAAAGAAGAAAGATCGGTGCGACATCTAGAAATTTATTTTTGTTTTCTGTCAAAACTTTTTGAAGTTCTTTCGCGTAGTGAATTTTTCCCGTTCAAAATGGTAGGTGAATAAAATCTAAATTTTTTGAATTCATCTTGAAGTTTTTGGCAATATTTTGTGAGAAATAATTAGAAAAATGTTACATCTATCTTGCTGTGTTAATAGTTTTGATCGTATTAAGTGATTTTTGTGAATTTTTTATAATGTTTACCAAGTGGATAAAGGGACCGTACAGTGTTTTTAAATATACAAGTATTTTACACAGCCTAGACGGTTCGGCTTTAAATAGTTATACACAATGTTGTTAACTTTAAAGTTTATGTACCTTATAAACATATTTTTAAGCAAAAAAAAAATACTTAACAAGATCTGTAGGTTATGTTAACCTCAAATTTTTGTATTTTTCAGACGGAAGGAACTGCACAGTCCGTACCAGGAAATTCATGACCAACAGATTGTTGTGTCGCAAACAAATGGTCGTAGATGTCTTACATCCAGGCCAACCTTCAGTTAAAAAAGTCGACATCAGGGAAAAACTGGCTAAAATGTACAAAGTGAGTTAAAATATTTAATTAAAGTTTAACAATTTAAGAAGGCATTTGCCAGTTATTTACAGTTTTTAACGTTTTTATAAAAAAAGTTAAAATATAATTTATTAAAAAAAAACATTAATTTTCATATTTTAGGTAACCCCTGATGTAATATTTGTTTTTGGTTTCCGAACCAATTTTGGAGGTGGTAAATCAACTGGATTTGCTCTAATCTATGACACATTAGACTATGCCAAAAAATTCGAGCCCAAACACAGGCTAGCCAGGCACGGTCTTTATGAAAAGAAACAGCAAACTAGGAAACAACGTAAAGAAAGAAAGAACAGGATGAAGAAGGTCCGTGGAACCAAGAAAAGCAAAGTGGGAGCTGCGGCCAAAAAGGTAAGATAATTTTTTATTTGCTTTGTGGAATAAACTACAATGTAAGCTTGCAACAAATGAGAAACATATTGATTTCTCAGGAACTATCTGATTTTTTGAGTTTGCCATATTTCTGGCTGTTCTCGTTAAATTACTTATTGGTTAATTTTTGAAAACATTCAGCTTGTTTTTTGGTTTTTCATTTTTAAACGAAAATGAACAGATTTTAAAAGTAAAGTATTCAGGAAGTTTCACATACTAAAAAAAAAAAAAAAAGAAGATAGGGCAGGTGGGTTGACATTGGCCTTTTTTCACTCACTATATTCATAAAAATACAAAATAAATAATCAAAAAATAACTGTCAGTAGCTGAGGAATTTTATTTATCGGCATTAAAATAATAAGTTACCAAACATTTATAGTTATTCTAGATTAAAAAATAAAGTTTTGTAAAATTTTCATTATAAAAGTAGTAGTAGTAGTAGCTAATGATTATAAATCCCTTAAATAATGTGAACTTTATGTAAGTTTTGTCTTTCTTAAAAAAAGGGTTCCTAAGAAATTCATATTAAAAAAATTCTTCATCTGTTGCTTTCTTTTTGAACAGACTAAATAGAAAGTAATTTATGTCTTTGTCATTATTTAAAAATAACTTTTGTTTTGCATTTTTAGGGGAGGCAAATAAAACAAATTTCAGGTATATAAGGTTTTGTGTGTTACAGTGTGTTTATAACCAATTTAACTGTTTTTGTTAGTGTTTTACTACATTTTACTAATAAATCAAATAGTGGCGGCCCATAGTTTGTCTGACAGGAAAAGCTCATATTATTAAAAAAAACATAGATTATACACACCATTTTAATAGGTAGTGAACAATTTTTTTAATTTTGAGCAAAAACTGATTATAATTGAAATTGTAATAAAAACAAATACACCCCAACTATTTTTTAAAATGAAAGTGCATTTTTTTAAGTACATATATGTACAATAATAACAGTTTAATTTTTGTTGTTCGAGTAGAGATGTTTTGAGAAATAAAAAAAATATATATTATAAATTAATTTCGAACAACTTTTCATAATAACAATTTTCGATATTTTCTCCACTTCTACTACAAAAATTACAACTAAAATTCGTATTTTTTGACTTACCTCGTACAGGATTTAAAAAAATTAATGTTTAATAATTGTATTTTAGTTTTTAGAGCATGAAGAACTTTTTATAAAGAATAACTTTTTTTTATTAAATTAATAATACAAAAGTTTCCCATATGTTACCAACTTAACTAGACACACTGTAGAAAAACAATCATGCCTCATCTGGAATTAAATTTTGTGCAACTTTTTTTTTACATTGTTGTGTATGGTTTATACCTAATCTTCAAGTATATCTGTATTAGAAAATTTATTCAACTTTTAATAATTTATATTTGACTTGGTATTTAAAAAGACTTTTTTTCAAATTGGTGCCAAAAAAAGTCTTAAGCTTCATATGTACAGTAATGGCAATTAAATGTTAGGCAATTCTTTTTCCCCCTTCGTAAAATAGGCTTATGCCACCTTCTACTGAATATAAATACCTGTTAAAAAACCTAATAAAGAAACAGGTGTCTGTTGTCAATGTCTAAAAAACTTTTTAAAATGCCAAACTTAACTTTGGATCAAAAAGTATTAATTATTCATTATATTTGAGCAGAGAGGTTGGACAGAAAGGGATGTGGCGGAAGAGCGTAAAATCCCAAAGAGAACTATTCATTTTGTTAAAAAAAATGGCAGGAAACATACCCTTTAAGGAGGAGCTGGAAGTATCCCCCACACTATCGAATCAAGAACAAGACAATAATGAGTTAATGTTTTGAGAAACTAACCATTTAAATCTGTAGTTTCACCAAAGGGAAAGGAATTTCCCAGCATCAGTTAGAACGACAGCAAGAATAAGGCAAATGTCCGAATTGCGCTGCCATCCGGCAGCCTTAAAACAGTTTTTAACAAATGCAAATAAAGAACAACGCATTGGATTTACTCTACAATTTTACTTGGAACCTTCGATTTTTTGGGAAAATATAATATTCACTGATAAAAAAGTGTTTCAGTCATGCTACAATGGAATACTTAAGGTATACATGCCTCAAGGAACACGATTTGATAAAAAATATACCCAAAAGGACAGAAGTAGTGGGCAATTTTCGGTAAATACTTGGGGGTGGCTGAGTGCGCAAGGACTTGGTGTATCTTATTTTATTGAAGGAAGGTTCAATGCGAATGTATATATAGATCTACTACAGAATATCATGCTTCCTTCTGTACGGGATCGATTTCCGAACAGAAATTGTATCTTTCAGCAAGATAAGTGCCCCGTTCATACGGCCCGGCAAGTCGATAAATGGATGGAAGAGCAACGGATCAGAGTTTTACGTGGCCCGTACGTAGTCCAGATTTAAATGTTATGGAAAATGTTTGGGGATTGTTAGTTTAAAAAAATAAATAGGGAAAATGAGTTTAGGCTGCAAAATGTAACCGAACTTAAGGATAAAATTTTAGAGATGTGGAATGAGTTTGAGGAAACCGACTACGCCCGGGCTTTGGTCCATTTAAAGCCTGGAAGGCTAAACTCCTCTTGAAAAAACGAGGCCCAAAAAATATTAAATTTGTTTGGAAGGATATTTAAATTTCTTTGAATTTATTAAATTGTTAATTGATTTATTAATTTGTTAGTTTTTATAAAATATAAAATTTTCTTTTACCTTTTGCTTTATTTATAGTATTTAAAAGTAAAACAAGGTAAAAGAGGATTTAGAAAATTGGCAGAAAAGTCAAAATTTGACAAATTTTTTGCCCAAGATATAATAATTACTGTACTTATTTTTAAAAAAAAAAGGATTTGTTTGTTAAATAATATTTTTTTTTTCATTTGATTAACAGCCCGTTTTTATGTGACAAAGGATCATGCTTCGTCTAAACTGTAATGCTTGCTTGGTAGTTTTTTATTTAAATTGATATCTAACTGTTGCTTTCTTTTCAGTAAATGGGTACTCAAATTCCGACATTCCGTTGTGTCTCAAATATGCATCTTCAAGAATACTTTTGGATTTTGGTATAAATCAACAATCTGTGGAATGTCTTTTTATCCTTTGTGCTAAATATATTTAAGTTTTATTAATAACTTTTTTTATTTATTTCTCTTTTCCTTAGATTGTTAAGTTGGCTGAGAATACATTTATTTGATTTTTAGTTTTGATCTTTATTCAAATTGGTTATTCTTTAACATATATTTTGAAGAAAACATTTTTTTTCATAATGTTTTTATTATTTTTTACAAATTCCAAGTACTAAGGTTAGTATCTGAAGAAATATGAAGGTACTTCATCCCAAAAGATGATAATGCTGGGTGTATACTACTAGGGATAGCTAAAGATGACACACTGAAACAAACATAATATTAACAAAAAAAACTTAAATAAAAATACAGTCATGAATAGGCTATTTAAGAATGCGAAAAATAAAGTGTCAAATACTGTTATCAGTATTAATTAAGAGTTAAATATCCGTAAATAAAAATGAATATTTTAAACGTTTGTTACGTGACACAAAACGCTCCTGATTGGTTAAGTTTATGATGACGTCACCTGCTTGTAAACCTCGTTTGCCTACTTGTGATATATTAGCTTTCGAAACTGTTTTAATAAGATTTTCCTATATTATCCATTGTATTTGTGTGATTTATTTGCAATAGTTCAGAAATTTTGTCAAGTACGTTTACCATGGACAACGATTTTGTAAAAGCAGACAGCAAAACCTGTCCCAAGTCGAGAATCATGGTCGGATTATACATTTTAAAAATTAAACAGCCATGTGGCTCAGCGGTAGCGGTCGAGATTTTTAACCCGAAATTTCTGAGTTTGTTTCTACTCCATACCTTTTTTTTTTTTAATTTATCTTTAAAATACTTCTCAAATTATTTATATTATTATTTTTTTTTAATTAATAATTGTCCCTTAGTTTACATATTTACATTCTGGATGTAATTACTTATTCAAAAAAAATATTATGTTTTTTTACATCGGAAATTTTCAAGAAGAAAATATTTGTACTACTCCTATGTCATTAGGATCCCTCCAGAAAGTTGCAACCACTTTTTGGCGCACTTCGACATTCTTTGGAACCACAAATAGTTTTTCCGAAGTTTTTAATATTTGTACATTTTGGAACTGCACACCATTTGTAACTCATTTTGTTACATAAATCACTGATAAAATGTTAATCCAACCCGTTTGTTTTTTGTTTGCAACAAAATTTATATGGATGATATGTGTCAAATCAGAATACAGGCAAGTGACGTCACCGACCCCATTGCAGCGCCATATTGTCAAAGTAGCGTTTTGGCATGCTATTTAAATATTGAATTTTTAATTTAAAATTTTTTAGCAAATATGTACCAGAATTAAGAAAAACTTTTACTGGGTTCCTTAAACTCTACTACGTTTAAAAGGTTTTAAAACCTGTCAAACAGCCTATTTTAACTAATTATCAATTACCTACTTCAATATTAAGAAAGTGGCTTTAATAAAAAATGAAACAATTATGTTTCCAAAGCTTTTCTTTCTAAACAGTGTGAAATTCTTCCCGTTAAAAATGATTCAATTATATTTTACATGTCGGAGAATCATAAGGATAAATTTGGCAACAACGTCTGTAACACGACTTATATTTGACTTCTCATTGTCAGATCGCTGTGATTGACATTATTTATAGCATGTAAAGCCTATTTCTATATCTAGTTTTATTAACTAACAAAGACATTTTGTCTTTGGAATAAACATTTTTATTTATCATTTTTGATTTTGGATATTTATCCTTTTAAAATTCGCATTATCAGTCTTATTTTTTCCCCAAAAAAATACTTCGCCCCTTTCATTAATTGCTAAACATTTCATAAATTCCTTTAGAAC
>JAHBCN010026231.1:0-10760 GCA_019359885.1 Listronotus oregonensis | reverse complement strand
ATCGATGAAATTCGAGAAACGCCCTCTAGTGGCCAAATGATAAGAGATAGCAAAGTTTTGTTAGCGCCAGTAGTTTTCTCATTAAATTTGAGCTCCGGACACCTTGGTCAATTTTTTTCTATCCCTTCAAATAAGGGTTGTTCCCATAAGAACGCGTCCAGTTTGGGACACCCTGTACTTTAGAGTTGGGTAGAAATTGAATTCTTTTGGAATCGATTCCTTTTTACGGATCCAAAGGCTGGCGGCTAACTTTTAAAAATAGGATCCGTGATCAGGATTCGTTAGATAGTTTAAAATAAATCGGGATCGATTCCTTTTTGGAAGGATCCGATTCCAAAAGTAATCGATTCCTTATATTTTGAATTTGAGACAAATCGGTTTATAAATGTCAAAATTCACTATTTTGAATAGTGATGAGCGAGACCGGTCTTTCTTGGCGGTCTTGGTTTTGCAGCAAGACCAAGACCGGGACCAAGACCAAGACCGCCTTCTCGCTTGCAAGACCAAGACCAAGACCGGGGTATGCAAGACCAAGACCAAGACCAAGACCGAGGGGTGCAAGACTACGCAAGACCAAAACCGACCTGCAAGACTCTTGCACTTTTGTCACTTTTTTTAAATTATAATATTCAATTTTTATATTCAATATACAGAGGTATTTCATACAGACATGACAAAAAATGTGTCGAGAACTGCCTAAAAAGGCGATTATTTTATGAGTAACAGGTTTTTTTTAATAAAATAATAATTAAATCGATTACTTCGTTTTTTAATAAAATTATCTAAAAACGATAACTAGTAGATTCAGTAACATGTTTTAAAAATAATAAGATTGTGACTCAATGGTCCGACAAAGCTCGATATCTCCAAAACCGTTTACGACAGAGAAAAATTAAAAGTACAAAAGTTATAGAAGCTGAAAATTACTTACCTATTCCTAATGTTTTTTTTTTTTTTTAATTAGGTATCTAGTGATGCCACTTACTGGATCAAAAATTTCCAAAATCCAGGAAAACATTATTTTTGTGCCACACTGTAAGAAGTGGCATCATTAGATTGCTCCTTTAAACTAAGATATAAATGTAAAAGTGATGGTTTAATAAAAAATATATTTGTCATTTTATATAGGAATACTTTTTATAAAAATGGATTTTAAATTTCACTTCCGGTTTAGACGGAAAAGTCAGAACAATGCCAAAAGTATAATGATGACGTCATTTTTGTCAAAACCGAAAATGATATATAAAAAACCATCTACGTCGACATTGTACCTATATGACAGTTCAAGAATTTCCAGCATAATATACAGGAAAGCGATTTTTTTAAATGAATTTTTTGCTATAATTTTTCTATTTTAGGTTAAAAGCTAAAATAAGGAAGTTTTCTTGAGTGGTAGTGATTTTTTTTTTAAATTCTGTAATAGAAAATAATTTTACATTTTACCTTTTTTCTATTATTTTTGTATATTCAGTTTTTTACCATTATGAACGCTTTCGGATATATTGATCTTTGTTGCACTATCGAGCCACCTTGTATATGCAGAATGTTTATAAAGTATTTGTACAAACTTTGTACGGCAAATGTTTGACTAATTTGAACATAGAAAGTTTATTTGAACTGAAAAGGTTCCTAAATACTTTTTTTTAATTAGAAACCAATACTTACATATCAGAATCATTTTCATGGAAATTTCACATCTGATTGAAATTAAAAGTTTTTTTTCTGCCCTCAGAGTACTCAGTATTGTAATTTTATATGCTTCTTCAAAGAAAATTTAAATATTTCCTATCACTAAAATGAAGCGCTATAAATAAATAAACTCCTACATTTAAAATATCCTTTTTAATCAAATAATTTAAATGTACATGAAAGGTTAAAATTGGTATATTTTAAAATTTTAAAGCAAAAAATATAGTCTCCATCTTTATTTATTTGTAAGTATTAAAAAATATATATATTTTATTTAAGATTGATTAATTTAAATTATTACTACCAAAAAAGCAAGACCAGCAAGACTCTTGCAGCAAGACCAAGACCAAGACCAAGACCAAGACCTTCTTTGGGCTTGCAAGACCGAGACCAAGACCAGACTTGCAAGAAAAGAAAGACCAAGACCAAGACTAGCCCGGTCTTGGTCTTGGTCTTGCTTTTGCTCATCACTAATTTTGAATACCCCATTTCAATTTTCCAAAAACCCTTTTATTCCGAAATTGGTTTATAAATGCCAAAATCCGTCAATTTAAATCTTTCATTTTCAATTTCTTAATTTTTACCTAAGATTCTTATGTTGTTTTTTAGGTCCAGAGAAACAAAATTTAAATGTAAAAATGGGCATAAATTTTACTTCTTAATATGTCATCCTTGAAATAACCCTATAGTACAGAAAAGGAGGTACATTTTTTTCATTTTTTTTTGTAAAATAAAGCAGTAATTTCAGGCAAATCAGATCAACTTAATATTTTTTGAAATTTATGAAGAAAGGTGTTAAATATGGAAAAACAAAACTGGGATTTGGTCCAAAACGCTGTAAAATTGGCCAAACTATATTTTTGTCCAAAAATAAAAAAATTTGAATATCTCGGGCAATATTAAATGAGTTTTTATGAAAATAGGTTTCGGGGGGTTTTTGGGTCACTGATTACGATTTTAATGTCAGAAATTTCTGAAACAGTAAAAACTACCCTTTTTAGGGGTTTTTGAAATATTTTGGAAGTAAAGCTCAGATTATCAAATAACTGCCATTTTTTCAGAATAATTAAGAATTTTTTTTTAAATTATTATGCACTGAAATTGAGATATAAAGGCTTATAATAGGGGGTTAAAACTACCCCCATAATAAGAAAGAATACAAAAAACATGTCCTCAGATTATTCTTTTTGTTTTTTAATCAATTTTCAAAAATATTTTATCGTATTTTGACTATTTTGATATTCACTCTTTCTCCCCCTCCCCCAGGGGGTGAAAAATACCTCTTAATTTAGAAAAAATAAAAATGTATTACATTTTTTTGTTCCAACTTTTCGTTTTAGAACCGACAAACTAACAATATTTTCAGTAAAAAGAAATTATTAACCCCCCCCCATACCAGGGAAATGAGGGACCAAATGGATTAACTATAAAAAAAATTTCCGTAACTTTTTTTTGGCTAATAATAACAAGATGTACAATGAACCATTTTAAAGCTTAGGTTATCCCTGAAATGTCAGATGATGGCAAATTTCAATTGGATTGACCATTTTTTTATAATTTCACCCGAAAAAAAGCATTGACCGTTGCAAACATAAACATGCACTTTTAAACGGCTAAATTTCCTTACAGATAAAAGATTGATAAAAAAATCTAATCTAAATAAAGGCTACAAAGTTTGGCTGTTTAAAATAAATACTTTTCACTCTACTGGCCAAAAACTGAAAATGTCTTAAAAAAAAACAAGATTTGACCTACATTTATCAGTCCAAAACATAAAAAATAATTATTCGATAGTGATAAAAAGGACTGGACATATTTAGGGACATGTGTTCTGACTTTTCACTAAAGGATTATTTTTTTCAAGCAACACAGTCTAGATGACGCTAAAAAATTATCATGAAAAAAAATTGAAAAAGTTTATTTTGCCCATAACTTTTTTTCTGCTTATTTTAAACGGTTCTGGTTGGTCCCAAAATTTTCCCAATTTTGTCTTCTTGCAAAATAATAGTAATCATTTTTTTGTGGAAGTAATAATTTTTCAGATATTTACGGTCTCTTCATTTTTTGTTAAGCAACTATTTTTGCCAGGCCATATCTCCTTTCATACTCATCATACAAAAATAAAAAAAATCGTTTTATTTGTCAACTAAAATACTTTTTATTAGAAATATACAGTGTGCCCCAAATTGGTGGGAAATATATGGGGATCTTGGAAACCAAGATAGATAGAAAATCGGTTAAATGGGGAAAGTTTTGACAATTATATTAGTAAGCTAATCCTGTTTACTACATGGTTTTACCTATTCAGGTTTTTGAGAAATTTTGAAAAAACCTGAAACATGCATTTTCGAAAATCGGCCATATTTTTTTTATAAGTGGAAATTTTTCAAATCTGTAAAAACTTCTTCAAAGCAACTTTTTTATAGAATATGATCGAGTAGTCAATTTTTATTTTTACGTTTTGGGTTTTAGAACCATCAGCAACTTTATTTTTTCATATGGACGCCAAATAGTGCTTTTTATTCTGATTTCGACAATGTATAACATGTTATAATTTAAGAGTTCATAACCTCATTTATTTCAAAAAACAAATATTTTCTCAGTTGGCCTTGATTCCGGCGAACGTCATTTTTTTTATTTTAACAATAAAATGTTCGTAATTGGCAAAATAGATAAGCTGATAAGATATTTTACAGATATGGGTTTCGCAAACATAGCTATAACGTTAATACCGTGTTACAACAAAACTACACGTAACAAGTTAATTGAAACAAGTGAAAACAAAAACAATGAAAAGTGGCTAAACTAATATTCCTACTAAAATAAAGATGTAAAATAACGACTTAAAATTCAAAATGTTGTCCATTTCTCTCAACAAATTAACGATATTTTAAATTGTCCTAACTTCCCTATGAATGGTTGACTAAGGTATGTGGAATTCTCTATCAACATCCCTGGCTGAAGATGTTGGATTTTCTTTAAAATGTTGGTTAACTGCAGCATCTCGTTGTCGATTTTCTTCAACGTACTTCTTAGGTCGTGGTTTTTTAAAACTTCCGGATTCAAGCAAATTTGTAACCAGTTTTCGAAAGTATGTTAGTTTAGGATGCTGCCTTTCTGGAAAATTGTCGAAATACGTTTGCGCAGCTATATTAACATTTCTTCTGCTGCCAATGAGGCTAGATGACATTCGCCGGAATCAAGGCCAACTGAGAAAATATTTGTTTTTTGAAGTAGATGAGGTTATAAACTCCTAAACTATAACATGTTATACATTGTTGAAATCAGAATAAAAAGCACTATTTGGCTGCGAAAAAATCCAATATGGCGCCCATATGAAAAAGTAAAGTTGATGATGATTCTAAAAACCCGAAACGTAGAAAATAAAAATTGACTACTCGGTCGTATTCTACAAAAAAAGTTGCTCTGAAGAAGTTTTTACAGATTTGAAAAATTTTTACTTATAAAAAAAATATGGCCGATTTTCGAAAATGCATGTTTTAGGTTTTTTCAAAATTTCTCAAAAACCTGAATAGATAAAACCATGTAGTAAACGGGATTAGCTTACTAATATAATTGTCCAAAACTTTCCCCATTTAACCGATTTTCTATCTACCTTGGTTTCCAAGATCCCCATACATTCCCCACCAATTTGGGACACACTGTATATATATTTTTTGTAATACTACCACATTTTCGGTTAAATTAAAAAAACTTTAAACAATGTAACATTTTTTTGTCAAAAATCGCAATTTTCCTTGCGCTATTACTTGGAAGGGGTTCATTTTTATGAAAAGTTGTATTTCATGGTTTTATGATAAAAAACGATAATTTATCTCTTAGGTGAGTAATTTTTTTCATCCCTCCCCCCATTAAATGCTTATGATCTAGCATTGCAAGTTTTTTAATACAGTTCGAAAAAATGTTTCATTTAAGAATGGTTTCATGTTGATGAGTTACAGCACTTCAAAATGAGGCTAAAATTATATTTCGCATCTGAGGCTCCGTTCTAAAATCTTTGATGCTTAATAAATCATCTGGATTATGTATTCGTATTGTAGTTATAGTCTGTCCCAAAGTATATCGTTATGGCTTTTGACGGACCATACCCCAATAAACTTTTAACGATTTTATTACCAATTATTATTGGGTAAACCCATTTGTTCATAAGGGCAGGGGTGGACCAGGTATTTATTGAGTATTAACCATTAGGCATATAAATAATTTGGATAATATTTTAGTGGCAGTGTTGAATAACCGTTTTTACTGTGCGTTTCGAAAAAGATGTTTTACGAGAATATAACTATGTCGCGTCGAAATCATTTGTCATTAGATGCAAAACAGGTTGTGAAAATGTTATGAAACTTTAATCAGTAGAGGACTAATTAAACAAGAAGCTTAAAAGAAACCTGTCTATTTACAAAAACCTAATATCATCAATAAGGGATATTATTATTAGTGATGAATTGAACAAAAGAAAAAAGTAGTGATTTTCAATCTCACCGTATAGACAATAGTGATCAGGACGTAATAAGAAGGAAAATATATTGTCTTTATAAAAGCGGAGTTATTCCTACCTTGGATAAACTGAAAAAGAAGCTAGACGAAGACGAAACCAATATAAATATTAGCCGTGCCACCCTCCATAGAGTTGTTTGTAAAATAAGATTTAAATACCGCAAAATAGACAAAAGACAAGTAGTAATGGAATCGCACAGATTACGCACTTGGAGATTTAATTACCCTCAAGAAATTAAAAGATATAGGTTAGAAAACAAATCCATAATTTACCTTGATGAAACATGGTTCGATACACATGACACAGTATCCAAAGGATGGGTTGATTCCAGTCAAAACTGTCGAAGCACGAAAGCACCTTCAAATAAAGGAAACGCATTACCATAATACACGCTGGTTCAGAAGACGGATTTGTCCCAAACTGCTTGCTGCTGTCTGCAAAGAATATTAAGGATTCTAGCTTGGATTATCATGAGGATGCAAGTGCAAAACTCTTTAAAACTGGTTTCAAAATCATATTTTAAAAATATTCCAAACAACAGTGTTATTATCATGGATAACGCAAGCTACCACAGCCGTCTGCTACACAAAGCACCAGCTTTATCAAGTTCAAAAACTGAAATCCAGGAATATTTGTTAGAAAATAAAATTTATTTTGAGTTAAGTTACAAAAAAAACGCAACTTTTGGAAGTCCTAAATTCATATGCAATTAAAAAACAATATGTATGTGATAATTTGGCTAAACAGGCTGGGCATACTGTCTTACGGCTTCCTCCGTATCACTGTATGTTTAAACCCATAGAGCATTTGTAAAACCAAGTAAAATCAAAGATCAGAGCAGAAAATGTTACACCTACTTTAAGTCCCAGTGTTATAAATTTGATAAAAAATGTTATTACTAACATACCAGTTGAGAGCTGGAAAAATTCAGTACAGCACATTATAAAGGATTTCATTTCTATACAAAACAACATAAATCCATTGTAATTAATCTCAATGATGACTCTGATAGTAAAACAGAATTAGATTTAGATATTTAGATTAAAAATGTAGTTATGTATAGTATAGATAATATAGTTAAAAATTTATTAAAACTTTGCATAGATTTAATTTCTTAATGTAATTTTGGGATTATACCCATCTAAATTAACAATAAATTATAAATCTTTGTATTATTAGAGTCCGTCCCTAATGTTCTGTTCTTTAATACCTACTGATCCGCAGTTCTATTGTTGTCAGCAGGTATTATCCATAAATTAATGAAGGCAAAAGCTAACACGGTATACTTTGAGACAAACTATACCATTTGTAAGTATAAAACTGAAGATGATCCAGATTCGTGATCCAATAGATAGAAATCAATTTCCTGGGTTCGATTACGTTTTTCCTTAAAAAAGAAATCGTGATTCGTATTGGTGATTTGATTCCTTTACGAGGATCCGGATTCGTAAATCGATTCCTTTTTTGAAGGATACGGCCCAGCTCTGAATGGCAATGTGATGTGTTGTTATCTTGTTGTCGGTTTATATTTTTGCAAAAATTAATAGTTTTTACTGTCTTGCGTGATATTTTGTATATTTGTGCAGTCTTATCACCCTTTTTAACATCTGTGGGTATACCTAATAGCACTTTCATTTGGCTAAGAAACAAAAATGCACCTGTCTAAAAAAAAACCGCAAGATTTTTTAACTTTCTTTTTCTTCCATAATAATTTATAATAAAATTCAAACCGAAAGTTACATAAAGCGAGCAACGAAACAAAACTGAAAAACCATCAAAAGCAATTAATATTGAAATGACGTAATCGTTTCCCTTCAACCGACCGAGCAAAAAACAATACACTATCGATTTCAATTGTCTATGAAACTCAACAAAAAACATCAATTAAAAATTGCATTGGAGTCGATTTTTGCAAATCATTTGAATGTTTTTTTTGGTGTTGACTACGTTTATTTTGTAAGTATTATTTTATGTATTTATTATCTCACCAAAAAACCTATAAAAAATAAGGGCCAGGTTCCTACACAAAAATCTTGTTCCCTAAAGGTAGTTGTATTACGAGAGGTTCTTTTTTAGGATTTTTTAAAAAAATTATACCAATTATTATTTAAATAATTCTGGTGCAGAATGAAATTTATGAACAATACAATTCTGAAGATATTTAATTGCAAAGATAGTGCTTTTGAGGCTCTTTTACATTGTGTACTATGTGTACTATACGGGATGACGAAAATTTTACTTACATACATAATTTTAACTCTCAAACTTGGCTTACGATGTTGATGAAAAACTAAACTAATATTAAACAACTAAGGATTTTTAAAAAATTAGTCTCATTGATTGTTCCAATACAGTTTTTAAAATATTAATTATTAGTTAATGACAAATTAATCCCATTGAACTCAAGGAAGAAATACACCAAAAACAATCTGGCAACAAAGCATGTATTCAATCTGCCACAGCCTTCTATAACAAAAGAGCCATGGGCTGGTTTAATTTAATGAGTTCTATGCAGATTGTGCTAAATAAACATTTTTTATAAAATTTTAAACAAAATACAGGTGTTATTTTAAAAATAAACATAATTTTAAATACTATACTATATGGCCTTAAAAAAAACCCTAATGTGTCCGGAAAACCTAGGCCATATTAGAATATTCGGAACCTATTATTATTTTTTCAAATTATTGCTAGACTTAAAAAAATATTAATTATTAAGGCTTTATTCTTATACTGTTTAACTATTTTTTGCAAATAAATTAATGTAACTTTTAAAACTTAGCTAAAAGTGTATTAATCAGTAATTTTTGTGATAATTAAAATCAACCGAGAACAACACATATCTAAAATAATATTAAAAAACATAATCTGTACTTAATAAGGAAGACAAGTTTAAAAAAGCAAAACTGGGTTCATTGTTCGGGTTTTACACTACCTTAAAACATGTAAATAACTTAGAATATGTATAATGATATTTTTTGGTGAACTTACCGGTATTTATATGATTTTCTTAATATAGTCCTGACGATATTGCTTGGAGCTAATATTGTTTTTGTTGCACATTTACACACTTATCAATGTCAAAATAAACTTATTATTTATAAATATATTTGGTAACCTTGTTCGTAAATATAGTTATTACATTAAAAGTTTCTTTAATACACTTATCCCGTCAAAGTGGAGAGCTTTCTCTTTTTACATCTTTTCTAGGCGAGTTCGAAAAAGTATTTAACTGAGTTTGTAATGAAACGGAATTGTTTATATTTTTGGTATAATTACTTAAAAAATATTGCTTAAAATAAGGGCAACTTTTTGATATAGTTTCTTTACTTCTGTACCGCACTTACACTAGTCTTCCAAGGAAATATAAAAATGTCCACTTAGAAGGCTTGCAATAGTTAGGGATGTTAATAAATTTTGGTTAAGTAAATATATATAAACACAAGCAATGATCGATATACAACTATATATTTTTGACACAAGAGTCAAACACTGCATATCCCCAATTTTTTAGGTTTATTTTTTTGTCAATTTCCGCTTTAAAACTACTAAAATCAGTAATAAGGCCGTTTTGAAGAAAGCTTTCAATCCCATGTTCTTGTTCGTAAGTTTCTACGAGGCCTTTCCTTCTTTCTTCAGGGTTTCTTTTTGGGGCACTTTTTAGGATTTGATAAACATTTCGGTTGGTTCTTATAAAGCCTTGGTATTGCAGCATGCTATAATTTAGGGCACGTCAAAGGAATCTCCGGAATTTTTCCACTTTTATCTATATATGTTTCAGTTCTCAAAATGCCACTATTATCAAATTGTTTCCAACACACCATTGAAGAATTAGTCACCGAAAAATTTTCTCTGTGAATAGCACGCAACCAGACCTTTTTATGTTCATCATCTTTAGGAAAAATAAATGTTGTTTGATGTCCCTCTGTTTTAATAACGCTGTGGTAATTTGTTTTAACTTTCCGGAAATATACATACATATAATGTTACATATAAACGAAAAAACAACGATTTTTAGTTCACTTATGCAATATGCAATACTACACTACTTTAATTAGTCCTTAATTTTAAACTATAGGCTGCTATTTTTATTTTTAAAACACACAAATTATTTTTTGCGTATCAATCGTTTGCGTTTATTTTTCAAACTGCATTCAAAGAAACCGACAAGGCCGACGATGCGCACCTGTTTTGCAAGCCTAGTATGCTGTGTTGCCAGATCTGCTACTTCATAGCTCTTTTAGTTTTAGATAGCTGTGTTGTCAGGTTTTACAAACGAGCAGTCAGTCGTACGGGATTGGCTGGAAATAGTACAGTCAGAGCAAAAAATTGTGAACTTAGGAGTAAAGACGCAGTGGGACGGACTCATAAAACGTGCAGGCAAAATTTGATTTAATAAAAATTGTTTAGAATCAGTAAAGGAATACGGATAATATTATCCAAAATTTTTATCTACATTATTGAATATCTGAAAAAATTACTGAATAGAAAAATTTTTGAGACTTCGAAATTTTTTTGCATGAGTTTCAACGTTTTTCTATTTGGCCATTTT